>JASAMY010001988.1:0-98509 GCA_030248085.1 Paralinhomoeus sp. GSCO2_6
CGTCTTTGTGTCAGGCGCGTATCGAGAGGATTCAATGGGGGACAGTTGATTTTCCGTCTTCCCCCGCCAATTTTCGAAATTATTGATATCTGCTCTAACTCGCACAAGTCGGATGGGCGTGGGGAGGGAAAATGGAATTATTGTACGTGGGGGGAGGGGCTACTTGAGAGGGGTGGGGGTGTGATGGTATCCACAATTTGGAATGGCCGATGTGAGGGTGGTTTCGAACGTCAAAAAAGACAAAAAAAAACTACCAGTGGCGTAGCCAAGATTTGGATTTGGGAGGGGCAAAAAAATTTCGAGGGGGCACTCAAACAAAATTTTCGGGTAATTTGGCAAAGCTATACTGGCAATTAATTGTTGTGATAATTCGACGAAATACCGTAAACCCTATAATTAGCCATCCGGGGGCTAATTGTTTCGTTTCAGCTCTAAGAGGGTGTGTACAATTATAGGGGAGGGGGAGGGGGCTAATTATAAAGGGGACTTACATACGAACCTGAAGTGTCGATGTGTGGGAAGCTTTGTGGGCGGAATGGCGCGCGGAGGCGATTTTTAAGGGAAAAAGGCGCTGCGCACACACGTTGGTACACTCTAACACACTCTCACACAGTTTGACATGTACATACATGTACATACACATACAGGTACACATACGCGACCACACATACACCCAGACATGAAAAAATTTTTGACTTTCATACGCTGGTCCATCTAGGGAGGGTGTATAATTATTGGGGGGGCTAATTATAGGGTTTACCGCACTCATCTTAGCACAATCAAAATGCACCATTTGCCCGAAAATATCAGCGTCGCAGGCATTTTTTTTTGCAAATTCAATAACTATATGTTCCTTAGAAGCCTTAAAATGCATCGCTTGCGCGAAAAAAACGGCGGCGCAGACAATTTTTTGGCAAATTCTGAATGCAAGCAAACATTTTCTTTTTGTGTCTAATCCGGACATGATGTAAGGGTGCCCTCTTCGGAAAAAATCGGGTCTCTGAAAATTTTGGGAGGGGCAAGGGCCCCTCTGCCCCTCCCCTTGCTACTCCACTGCGAATTACACTTGCACTACGGACACACACTTTGACAAGCAGCTCCCACGCATTGACGCGGCTGCGAGGCTGCATTGTCCGTATCAACCACTTCACTCGCCTGTCGCACAGTGTAACACCTGTTGGTACCAGAACACTGCATTACATACGTATTAACACACCGGACGGCTCCAGCGGCCATTCGTATACGCAAACGTCGTGACGACTTGGGCAGAGAGAGAGAGAGAGGAAAGAGGCCGGGCCGTGATTTCGTACAACATCTGCCATAGGATTCATAATTTCGCACAATATGGACGGTGGCATGCGCAAGATGGCCATGCTGGAGAGTGGAAGCGCCAAGCTCCACCTGCTACTGACGGCGGGGTAGCGTGTGCACTGTAAATTTCGATGTTGCTGATTGGGTGGTTGAGGAGAACTGTGCGTGTGGGTGGTCCGCTGTCGGCTGCTGCAAAATTCCTCGGTGTATCAACGAAACGGGCTCAGATTGCCATGAAAATTGCAGAGTCAACTGCTGGGAGGCGTACATTTCGAATCTGATTGGCCATTCCAAGAACGCGACCGGCGAGCCGCAGTGCGACGGCGCCGCCATCATCGGCATGGACGGCTCCATCTGGGCGGGCCCCGGCGTGGACAACGGCCTCAACGTTTGCGCACGCCTCCCTATTGCCGCGTGTCGCTTGGAGAGAGAGAGGCTCAGCGGCGACTGCGCGCTGCAGATCACGCCCCAAGAAGCGGCGGTGGTGGGCAAGGCATTCAAGAAACGGGACTTCGCGCCGTTCCAAGCTGACGGTGTCCGCGTGAATGGTGTCAAGTACCAGTTCCTGAGAGCGGACGACGGCACGCTCGTGCTGGCCAAGAAGAAGGGCAAGGGCGCGATCACGCTCGAGGCGTCCAAAACCGGTACGCGCTCGTGTGTGTAAGCGCAACCGAAAGGGCAGATAACCAGTTGCCCCCCCCCCCATCGCAGCCGTGGTGATCGGTTCGACGCCTGAAGGCTCGAAGCAAGGCCACACCAATAAGGCGGTCCACACGATCGCCAAGTACCTGGAGGGCGTTGGCATGTGAGCGCCCTCGCGCGCCGGCCTCCTCGACTTTCAGAGCGTCTGCAGCACCGCCGTTTTTAATTCCGCGATGGAAGGCCTATGGCTCAATGATTCTACGTAGAAATTTAGTTGTCACGAATATAGTCTGCAATTAGTGAGTAGATGACGATTGAAATAAGACGCAGCGGAATGTTTTCTCAACCGTCCTAGGAGTACTCGCACCACAGCCAGTGGCGTAGCCAAGGGGAGGAGGGGGGGGGGGAACTTCATCCTACGAAATTTTTTAACTTGGTACCCCTTGTTGCAATGTGCCAATTTGTGCGTTTTTCTCAATTTCAATGCAAATAATGATGCAAGCTACACTCTCAAAGCGCGTAAACAGATTCGACGGGAGAGTCTGTGAAATGGCGCAATGTCCAAACAAATTCGACCCTGTTGCAAAATTGAGTATTTGACCGAGATTAAAGCACCCCCCCCCCTCCACCCCCACGAAATCAAGTCCTGGCAACGCCACTGACCACCAGCACGATCAAAGGTGCGATAGTCCAGTCGATGCCATGTCAGTTGCGCTAAGAAGCCAGGGAGGTGTATCGATCGCTCCCAAGAACCATGGCACATTCACACACGGTTAATTAAAATGGAATCCTGTGCTACAACACATCAACTCAAGCCAAGTTGCAAAAGTGTAATTATTCGACCTCGATTTGATGGACTATCATTTGCTGAGGCAGAGACGTACCATGCTGGCCATTTTTTGAGCGTTGCGCCTGCCCTACACACACACTACATAATTTCTTTCTTCCTTCTTTATTGTCAGACTTTTGTCAGATGTCAGATTAGATTCGAGTTGGGCTGAGTCGCGATTAAAATTCCATGAGATTTGTTACACCATTTCCCTAAAGATTTTGATTAAAAACGCATAAAACGTTTGCTTTTAACAGAGACATGTTTTTATTAAAAAAAACATTGGCTCTTCCGATTTGTGTTTTTTTGCATCTTTACGTGTCAGTTTTGCCACTCCCACCTCTCACAGTGTAGAACCGGTCCATGCGGCATCAATCACTCACGTTGCGTATTGACACCCCAGCGGGCTGTACACCGGCTATCCGTGTGCGCGAACATTGCTTTGCCCTCGCTGTGACGATTTTAGTAGTGAGGCGAGACTGTGACTTGTTCGTACAACGTCAGCCAGAGACATGGATTGTGGCATGCGCAAGATGGCCGTGCTGGAGAGTGGAAGCGGCAAGCTCCAGCTACTCTTGACGGCCGGGTAGCGTGTGCACGACGGACGTTGAAATTCAATCGATCAGCAAGTGCCCCACTCTCGCAATTGCAGAAGCGGCACCTGGGACGCGTACATTTCCCAGTTGATCACCATGTCCAACGACGAGCGTGGACGGCCGCAGTGCGACGGCGCCGCCATCATCGGCAAGGACGGCTCCATTTGGGCCGGTCCCGGACTGGACGGCGGTCTCAACGTTGGCGCGCGCGCGCGCGTTCCTAAGTGTGACTCAACGACGTCCAGGGGCAGTGCAGATCACGCCTGACGAGGCGGAGGTGCTGGGCCAGGCGTTCACGGCCAAGGACTTCGAGTCGCTCAAGACGAACGGCGTCTGCGCCGACGGCGTCACGTACTCGTTCTTGGCGGCCCCTAGCGCCAAGCTCGTGAAGGCGAAGAAGACGGGCGAGGGCGCGATCACGCTACAGGCGTCCAAAACCGGTATACCGTACACCCTCCAATACAACCCTCCCCCCTCCAATAGTGCCTCCCCCTCCAATAGTGCCCCCGGGTATGGCAAGGTGGAAATAATAGAGCCCCCCCCCCTCCAATAGTGCCCCCGGGGGTTAGGGGTATGTTGTGCCATGTGCCTTTTATGGTCAAAATATAGTGGTAGGTACATTTATATCGTGTATACACACACTACTACTAACCAATAATAGCACGTTTCAGCAACTATTAACGGTAAATCAACCATTAAATGTGGCAAAAGTGATCAAAATCACCGAAAAATCGGCAATTTTGACAGCGAAACTAGCATTACCATTCAAAATTTTTAGGTTGAAATAATAGAAGCCCCCGCTCCAATAGTGCCCCCTTCCAATAGTGCCCCCGGGTAAGGAGAGATTGAAAGACTAGTGCCCCGGGGGCACTATTGGAGGATTTACGGTATACCGGTGTGAACACGTCAACAATACGCCGTGCAAATGTTCACCGCGTTTAGCGGTGGTGATTGGCACGACGCCGGAAGGCTCCACTACGGGCAAGACCGAACTGGCGGTCGACGCGATGGCCGATTTCCTGGAGAGCAATGGCATATGAGCGCCTCAAGCGAAGGCCCCGCCTCGACTTGGCGTCCGTCGGCAGGACCACTGCTTCAGTTCAATGATACAAGGCCTAGGGTTCAATTGTTCGAATTCTCTGTTGTAGATTGTCATGTCATAGTCATGGTAGATTTGGTAGATTTGGTTCTCTGTGGTAGATTTGGTGGGCGGATGACGATCGACGGTTGAAGCAAGATGGATCGGAATGAATTGCGACTCTCTGAGTTGTCTGAATGAATTCAAACACTGAGAGAGTACGCGCACCACAGTACGATCCAAGGTGTCGCACCAGTATGTGTCAGTTGCGTCATGTCAGTTGGATAATTGGATTGGAAGAGTCAATTGTCATCTCCACGCAACTATGCCATATAGTCCGCCTTTACATCTCCTTAGCATGCTAGAATGGCTGTTGATTGCGAGTTTAACTGTTCTCCATGAGGAGCGGAACGCAGGCTGACTGCGTTCTTTCCTTTCCAGGTTCCAAGTTGGATTTCTGGATCAGGATCTGGACTGATGCGAATAAAGCGTTTTTTCAATAAAAACGCTAAAAAGCATCTACTTTGACAACAGATGCTAAAAAACATCTGCTCGTCCGATTATTTTTCGCATCGCTACACTCTCACATCTTGCACAGTGTAGAACCGGTGGGTACGGCATTACAAGTTTAACACCACCAAGCTCGACCAGACGTTCGTGCGCGCAAGTAACGTTTGCCCGTGTTGTGACGACTTCAGCAGAGAGAGAAGAGGTTGTTCGTACAACGTCTGCGAGGATTCGTACAATATGGACTGTGGCATGCGGAAGATGACCATGCTGGAGAGCGGATCCGGCAAGCTCCAGCTACTCTTGACGGCCGGGTAGTGGCATTTGCACTGGCATTCGAATGTGTGTGTGTGTGTGTGTGTGTGTGCGTGCGTGCGTGCGTGCGTGCATGTGTGTGTGTGTGTGTGTGTGCGTGCGTGCGTGCGTGTGTGTGTGCGTGTGCGTGTGCGTGTCCGTGTGTGTGTGTGTGTGTCAAATGTAAATTGCTGCAGGGCCAGCGGCTGGGACACGTACATTACCCAGTTAATCGACGCGTCCAAAGACAAAAGTGGCCGGCCGCAGTGCGACGGCGCCGCCATCATCGGAAAGGACGGCTCTATCTGGACGGGTCCTGGTCTGGACGACGGCCTCAACGTTTGCTGGCGCGCACGCGTCACAGTGTGAAGTCGGAGAGAGTAGAGAGAGAGAGACTCGGCGTGCAGATCACGCCAGCCGAGGCGGAGGTGGTGGGAAAGGCGTTTAAGAACGAGAACTTCGCCGGGCTTCAAGCGGACGGGGTCCACGTGGCCGGAGTCAAGTACTTGTTCATGAGAGTGGTGGACGACAAGAAGGTGTTCGCCAAGACCTCCGATCACGCGATCACGCTCGACTCGTCCGACACCGGTATGGGCAGCGCAAGCGCAAAGGGCGGCCGGCGCGCCTGTCGACGCCGCGTCGACCGTCGCAGCGGTGGTGATGGGTACGACGCCGGATGGGTCGGATCAGTCCAGCACCAATGAGGCTATCGCCGGCGTCGTCAAGTTCCTGAAGAGACACGACATGTGAGCCGAGCCTCGCGATGGCCAGCTCCGAGTTCAGAGCACAGTCGAAGACCACACCTGCCAGCAGCACGACCGTTTCAATTCAATGATACACGGCCTAGGGCTCAATAATTCGAATTCTCGGTATTAGTCTAGACTTAGTGAGTAGATGACGAAGGAATTCAAAACAAGATGCGACCGAATGCGTCTCGCTCGATCGTCCTACACAGCGATTCAAAAACTGAGAGCGCGCTCAGCACAACTGCACGACAGAGCATCTCAGCATAAGTTTGGGTGTATGTATGTGCGCGTATGTGTACGTATGTACATGTATGTGCATGTGAGACTGTGTGAGAGAGTGTGTTAGAGTGTACCAATGTATGTGCGCAGCGTCTTTTTCCCTTAAAAATCGCCTATCCGCGCCTTTCCACCCACAAAGCTTACCACACATCGACACTTCCAGTTTATAAGCCCCCCTATAATTAGCCTCCCTATAATTAATTATACACCCTCCTAGACCTCGAACGAAACAACTGGCCCCTGGGGGGGGGGGCTAATTATAGGGTCGACGGCATAGCCTATTTTTTCCCATTTTTGTCTAAAAAGTGCCTATTTAGATACTAGACACTATTTCGGCACATTTTTGCCCTTCTGACACCCCTCCTCCTTTAAATCTGCTTACCCCCCCCCCCCACTCCCCAGAATGGTCTGCGACCCCCCCCCCCCCCCACCCCCACCTCAAATACCCGGTTACATGTATGCTTGGCAACGGCTTTCAACTGCACGCACTGGGACTGATTACCCAGCTCGATTCGAAACGGCTTTGTCTAGCCCACCCTTGTGAGACGTGACCTGTTGTAATTCAAACCCGTATTTGACCAACCACCCATATAGAAACGCGAGCATAACCCATTGGATTAGCACTGAATAGTACCGACAATTCAGACTGCAATTGTAGGCACAATTGCTTCTTCGTCACAGTGGCGTAGCCAGGATTTGTTGGGGGGGGGGGGGGCAAGAGATTTTTTTCGACTGGTGGAAGCCCAAAAAAGCACCGTTTGCAAGAAAAAGCAGCGCCACAGGCAAATTTTTTGAAAATCCTACACGAATATGCCCGTTAGAGGTCTCAAAACAACTATTTTGCTCATAAAACACAGCGCCGCAGGCAACTTTTTCTTTTTTGGTACACCCCTTCGAAAAAATTGGGTGTCTGAAAGTTGGGGGGGGGGGCAAGCGCCACTCTACCCCCCCCCACCGGCTGCGCCACTGCTTCGTCGTTCCTCGCTCAGAGTGCGTGTTGTCGAGGATTCAATTTCCTGTACTTGTACTTGCACTTTGCCTTGTACTTGTTTTTGCCGGTGTATCACTCGCCGCTGCCCTCGCAATGGCACGAAAGCGCCGCCCCTTTTGTCCAAGACGCGCGAGCGCGTGCCACCAGCCGGTCGGGTGCGAGCGAGCCGACACGCATTGGCCAGAAGCCTCGATTCACCTTGCTTGGCTTCATCGCCTTCAGTTGCGCAGACGCAGTCACGCTCGCTCTCTCGGCCGGTTCTTGTCAAAACACAGCGGCTGCGCGAACGCGATGCTCGAGCTTATCTCGCCTCTGGGTCGAGTCCTGCTGGCGGTGACGACGGTGTCGGTGCCGCTCTACGTCCTCCTGCTGGTGGTGCTGGTGCGCGAGCGCGACACGCCGCCGCTCGACAGCTCCTTCTACCACCTGAGCATCGCCATCGGAGTCGCGGACCTGTCGAGCCTCGCCGTCATGTACCTGGCGCAGAAACCCCTCGAGTGGGGCGTCCTCGTCAAGGAGGTCTTCGAGCCCGGTGCGCCACTGCGAAGCGTGCACGCACGCACGTACGCACACAAGTACCCAGTAATATTGCAGAATTTACCATTTCTAAAAGAAACTCTATGACAAGCTTCTCACTCGCCCCCCCCCCCCACCGCCCCTCCCCCCGCCTTTGCATACTGCGAAACCTATGATAAGCTCCTCCCCCCCCCCCCCCCCTACGATAAACACCCCTCCAAGTGTCCATACGATTTCGTAAGCGCTCCCTCAATTTTTTTGTCCACTACAACCAAATATAGGTAGGCAAAATTTGATTGAAACACTAGCATTTTTGACAGTTTTGGGCAAAAATTTGCTTGAAATCGTGGTCTAGAAAATATTTTTCGCACCCCCCTCGCCCCCAACAAAAGGTGTCTGTCTGACCCCCCCCCCCCTCAGACTCCTACCCCGGTTACATGTGTGATAGCAGAGAGAATCCAAATCCGAAGACGCCGGGGGCTTGATTGCTTTTTAATGGTACCTTCAAATTGCAGTATTATTGTACAATGCTCTGCCGCTGTACAGTTGCACAAGAGTGCAATGCTCCCTGCTGCGGTGCGCACTACGATGCCTAGTGTATGTCTAATAGGGATGAGCACGGGCCTGCACATCTCGGCCCGGCCCGGCCCGCCAGATAGTCAGGCCCGTCCCGGCCCGGCCCGCACCCTCAAAATCCAGGCCCGGCCCGGCCCGGCCCGGCCCGCAACACGAAATAAGTACAGTCACTACAGTGTACAATTTACTAAAATACCGCGTATGCCAATTTGCGTGATTTACTTAACGGAATGGCGCATCCACCTCTCAGAATCGCAGTTCACAACCATTTTACGGCCTTTGCACCATTTGAGCGCGAAAGACGCGCGTCATCGAATACAAAGTTGCTAATACGGTGCAGAATAGTCGCCGATACTTACAATGCATTGCATACCGTAAATCCTCCAATAGTGCCCCCGGGGCACTATTTTTTCAACCTCTCTTTACCCGGGGGCACTATTGGAGAGGGGGGCACTATTGGAGGGGGGCTTCTATTATTTCAACCTAAAAATTTTGAATGGTAATGCTAGTTTCGCTGTCGAAATTGCCGATTTTTTGGTGATTATGATCACTTTTGCCACATTTAATGGTTAATTTACCTTTAATAGTTGCTGAAACGTACAATTATTGGTTGGCAGTAGTGTGTATACACGATGTAAATGTACCTACCACTATATTTTTGCCCATAAAAGGCACATGGCACAACAGACCCCTTACCCCCGGGGGCACTATTGGAGGGGGGGGGCTCTATTATTTCAACCTTGCCATACCCGGGGGCACTATTGGAGGGGGAGGCACTATTGGAGGGGGGCTTCTATTGGAGGATTTACGGTAGGTACCTATCTACGTTGGCCAGCCAAGAACGTCCGGCCCGGCCCGGCCCGCACCCTCAAAACGCAGGCCCGGCCCAGCCCGGCCCGCAAAACGGGCCTGGAATTCCGGCCCGGCCCGGCCCATGCTCATCCTTAATGTCTAAACGATACTCTGTTGTCTCGCAGCCTCGAGTTTTCTACCCGCCGTCACTGTGTCTTTCACCGCTTTTATTATGATGGCTCAAAACTGCGGGACGACTCTGCTCGCCCTCAATCGGATGATGGCTATCATCACGCCGGACGCATACGAGAAGGTATTTGAAGATACACCATACCGACAAACCTTATACCGTAGTTGTTTCAGCAGGAGGTTGGCTATTTGTAGGCGGGGGGCTTAAACCAGTGGCGCAGCCAGGACTTGATTTCGGGGGAGGGGGAGTTCAATTTCGGTCAGATACTCAATTTTTCAACGGGGGGGGGGCTGTTGAATTTTTTGGACGTAGCGCCATTTCGGCTGGGGATTGGGGAAGCTTTAGACACTCTCCCATCGAATCTGTTTACACGCTTTGCGCTCGTTAGCCTGACTACATTCACCAAAACGTTAGCAATGTGGTCAAACCAAAACGGTCGATTTTTTTGTTCAAAATAGCGCCGCAGGCGACATTTTTAGAGTAGCGTAACGAGCTTTACACCGTTTTTAACGCAAAACAATGTGCCGCAGGCGAAAAATTGGCTCTTTAATGTCGTTTTCATTTTGTTTTCATGTTTAATTGAGAAAAATGCACAGATCGGCATATTGCAACAGAGGGTACCAAGATTAAAAGTTTGAGCTTTGGAGAATTTCGGGGGGGGGGGGAAGCTTCCCCCTTCCCACCACTGTCATAAACTGGGATGAGTGCGAAGCTTTGCTGGGAGCGCACACACGTCGGTACACTCTCTCACACATTCGCACACTCTCACTTACCAAACGCGCGTAGACTACAGACACTGCAAAATTGCTATTTGACCAGTGGCTCATTTAGAGGGGGGGGGGGGGGGCAATTTTAGTAGGGGGACCAATAAAAAGAGTCATAGGCCTCCACGGAGGGGGCTAATTGTAGGGGGGGGGGGTCTGATTATACAGTTTATGGTGCTTCTGCGCGCGCCATGAGTGAACAGATACACTGCGCACCGTCTCGTCATCTTGTAAACATGCGCCACCTTCAGTGCGCTGTCTCAGGCGAGAGGGGGACCGCATGGGTCCTTGGTTACCTCTGCCTTCTACAAGACCGATTGTCTCAATGAGAACATCGATCTGGGGGGCACAGTTTTGGCGTGAGCCCCTTGCCCAAGGGGGTTAGTTTTTTTTTTGGCAGTCTTGCCACGCTGAGGATCGAACTCCGCACCTTGCGGTTTGGAACCAACGCCTTAGCCCAACTGCGCAAACAGCCGCCTGCATTGTCTGCATTGAAACCTGTCTTTCCAATGTGCAGATGCAATTGCTCCAGATGTGGGTGCCACGCAACTACCGCTACGTCCTCATTCCAATGGTCGCCGCGACAGCCTGGTCTCCGTTCGTCGTGTCGCTGAGCGCGAGGCCACACTTCGTCCCGAAAGGGGACAATCTCTCCGGCTACTACGAAATGGAGAACAGGGTGCGCGCGTTGATCTTGTCCCAGCGCTTGCCCATTACCTGTAACTGGGGGGGGGGGGGGGTGGGGAGTTACTCTCCAGAGGCGTAACTGGCCATCGAAGCTGAGGGGGGGGGGGTGAATCTGGGATTTTTCAAAAGTCGCTGGGGGTGACCTGCACGGCCAAATTTGATCCAATTTCTCTTTTTCCAGCCTCAATAATGACCTAGAAAAATGAATGCTGAAAACACAGCGCCGCAGGCAAAAAATTGTGAATTTTTGGCCAAAAACGCGCTTCAGTGACTCCAAAAATGGTCAGTTGGAGCAAAAAAACAGCGCCGCAGGCAAAATTTGGTGTTTTTTGGCCGAAAACGCGCCCAAAAGACTCCAAAATGGTCTGTAGGTGAGTAAATACAGCGCCGCAGGCGAAATTTTTGATATTTGGACAATAAATGCTGCTCACAGGCCTGAAAAACACCTTGGGAAGTATGAGAAACACAATTCAGCCATAGGGGTAACCTGCAGTCAGTGCAGGATTGACTAAAGCTGGGGGGGTGGTCCTACTTTTCTTGCAGGATTGACCGAAGCTGAGGGGGGGGGGGGTGAACCCTACCTACACCCTACCCAGTTACACCTATGTTACTCTCCCCCCACTATTGTTCAACACCCACCCAACCCCCCCCTCCAGAATTTTCACAAGGGATTTTCACCGACTAAACCGATACAAGTGAGTAATTGTTAGTATATTTCAGTGCTTTTTAGTGTTATATGGCCGTAAAACAGCTAAACAGCACTGTTTAGGCCCTATTTATACCCATTTTTGACCAAAAGAGACCACTGAAAAATGGCCAGCTACCCCCCAGGACAAAATTCCGGCTGGGGGCCCCCTACCCCACCCCCCGCCGTTACATGTATGTTCGGACTTGTAGGGTCCCCTCTACGTGACGATGGCGGCCATGCTGACGCTGATGTCGGTGGTGTCGTCGAGTTGCTACGCGCTGGCCATCGGCTCTCTGCTTCGACAGAAGGCGCGTCTCGTGAGGGGCGGCAGCTTCCAGCAGACGCTTGCGGCAGAGGTTGGTGCCATGCAGTGCGGCGCTCTTGCACAAGCACAACACAGAACGAGAACGAGCGCACAGACAGCCATGATGACAGACGGTGCAACGAGGCCGAAAATGTAACGGGGAGGGGGCAAGGGGGACTTGACCTCTCCTACCGCCGAATTTTAAGCAACCACCAGAAATACATAGCCTTGCAGAATGGATGCTTACTTCCCTCCCCCTTCGGGTTTTACAACCCAGTTTTTTTGTATATCAAACCGCTTTCCTCATTTTTGTCTGCTATGGCCAAATATGTGCCAATTTTGACCAAAAATACCATTTTGACCCGTTTGTGGGGCGCGAACAGTGTCGAACCCCCCCCCCCAGAAAAGGTTTGACGCCATCCTCCGTTACATGCATGCCAAAGCCGGTTTCGCGCAGGTCCGTCTGACGATGTGTGGCCTCGCGATCTTCGTGGGCCAGGCGATGCTGGCCTTTGTCTACGTCGCGCTCATCTCCACCAACGATCCGGAATTCACACTGCTCATCTATCAGCTCTGGTCCGTCCGTCACACGCGAGCGAGTTCACTGTGCAATACAAGAGACGTGTTGTGCGCGCACCCACTGACACGCAACAGTGCTCAGCTGCTGCTGGAAGATACCGGGTTTTCCGTTGATAACGAAACGGTCGATCGCGATGATGTTTTGAATTTTGTACATGACAGTTGCGCAACTTTACTCATTAATCGTTTTCAATGCCATCTGTACAGGTGCCCGAGATGCCTCTGCTCCATAGATGATGCAACCAACACCAAATATCCATTTTCCAAATATAACACATTTGGAAATTTTTTTTGTCTCGAAAATCGTCTTTTTCCGAATAAAACACCAGGTGTTATATACGGAAAAACCCGGTTCGCGACAGATGACGTTGTGCGGAACTGACTCTTCAGTGAATCGACTTCAGAGAGATTATGCGGTTCTTCATTCAGGTACGTGGCTATGGACCTCATCAGCTACATCAATCCATATTCCATCCTGTTGGCGTCCAAAGGAGCCAGAGCCAAGTTCCTCGAGGCGTACGGGTGCGGTCGGTTCGTCGCCAAAAAGATCGTGCCGAGGGCGACGACGGTGGTGGAACCAGCCAAGACGGTCTAAGACCGGCCAGCTTCACTGACCCCCCCCCCCCACCCCTCCCCAACACTGACACAAGTCACGACAGTTTAGCCAATCACTCCAGTGGTGTCGCTTTTTGTCCTCTACTCTGCGTATCCCAGGACGCGTCTCGCAGGACGTGTTGGAACGTTTAGAAGTGTAGAATCAATTCTCGAGCAGTAGTTTTTAAGAACAACGCGTCTTACGTGCACAGCGTGCATAGCAATGGGTAAAAGAAAATCGAACTTCTATAAAGTATAAAAAAAATAAAAATAAAACAGGGCTGATGAGCCGTCTAAGGCTGGAACAGGTCTTCAAATAAACTTGCACATTTGTCGTATTTTGCATAATTAAATTATGCGGCTGAAAACACAGTTACACCAAAAAGCCCACCCGCAAATGTCGTTTTATCAAAACCCGTCTCCATCGCTGTCACCGTCTCCATCACATTCAACGTCCTTGCTCCCTCTCGGCCCCCGACTAGACTTTTGCAGTTGTATTTGGGAAAACCGATCTCGAAGGGAAAGGGGACGAGTTTGAAAGAGACAAAATAATTATTTGGGTGCGTTATAATCTACGCCTTTTTATTGACTCTCTTGTCGCCTCTCGAAAGTTATTATTGCTTTTTGTTCTCTCTGTTGTCGCCTCCCGAAAGTTATTAGTTCTAAACTATCAAACACAAAAACTATAGAATATTAGAATTCCATGCAAATTGAGGTGGTGGTGTGCGCGTCGGCTTGTGTGACACGAGATTCGGACACGGATTCAGCAGACGAACAACAAACTAACAAACGAATTAATAATCGCTTCACAGCCACTTCGCACAACCTACATTTTAAAGCCTACAAATACACACCAAAGGCGCGAGCCAGTTTGTCGCGGTGGCTCAACAACAACTTGCCCTTAGTGTTGGAGACGTTGAGCAATTTGTTGTGGAAATACAAGTAGCGAGACATGACACAGCTATATCTACAGCGGATGACCATGTCTCGCATGGCCGTCGAGTAGTGCTGCCCATTCTGCTGCCAATACGCGTACCGCTCCCGGTGGACCAGCACGAGGTCTTTGGGCGCCGCTGTCGACGTCGGCAACCGCAGATGAATGGAGCAGCAAAACAGTGTTTTGCGAGACACGCTCACTGCAAAGTTCTAGCCGGGAAGCGGTTGTTGATAACCATTGGGTGTGGGTGCTGGGTCCAGCAGCCGATGAGGCCGAGGTCCGGCCCAACAACCTTGCAGGTCAGGTCGATGTACCGCGGCCTCTTGTCCTTCTTGGCGTTCACTATCTTTATTTTACAGAGCCGTGTTATTTCAGTGCGATTGTCATGGGTATGGCATACGCACGCCATAAGGAGTCAGCCGACGCCACTCGCCATTATGCGGCTATGGCATTAGGCGACTCAAAGAGGTGCACTCGTCAGTGCAAAGAGACAATCAAACTAGCCAGACTGGCGGGTCTCTCGACCGACGGTCCTTACACATTGGATGACACCATGACCATCCAGCGATCTGCCAAGGGTTTAGATCTTAGGATCTGGAAGATCGTTCATGGCATTGGCAGGCCTGCTCCAATTCTCAAGGACTCCACCCCTGGCCAATGGCACATTAATTTTTTTTTAACGGACGATGGGCGCGCCATGCTGATCTGCTCTATGCCCAGATTCCTGTACGTTCTCTCTTTATTACTATTATTTGTTTATTCTACATTATGTTCTGGCGAGGCTCTGGCATGCCAACAAGGACGCGGTTGAGTTTCCTCTTCTCTTTCTGCTGTTGCTCTTCCATGGCCCTCAGCAGCGCCTCTTTGAAGTCGGCTGATTGGAACAGGCTGGCTGGCGGCTCACCATATGCCCGAGGCGGGCAGTAATGGTGCTGACTGCCGAAGGAGTGGCGCTGTCACTCTGCTGAAAGCGTCCACCCTCCACAAGCAACACGCGCTGCTCCAGCGCGTCGATGGTCTCCGCTTGATGGCTGATCATCTTCTCCTGATTGCTGATCTTCGCCTTGAGCGCAGCAGTGTAGCGCTCAAGAGCACGCTCGACTGCGCGCTCGGCGGCACTGTCAAAAGCTCGTGGAACTTCAGCTCGAGATGCCTCGATCTTCTTCATGAGAGCCTCAACATTGAGCATGGCAGCTCCTGCCTTGGGCAGTGGGGTCCATACCTGTAACTGGGTCTGGCAGAGTGGGGGGGGGTGTAGCTGGCCGATTTAGGGGGCGGGGGTCTCCGGTGCAAAAATTGGGGGGGGTATCTGGCCATTGTTTGAGTTATAGTGGTACTTTTTGGTCTAAAATGGGTATAAAAAGGGTGTAAACAGTGTTATTTAGCTGTTTTATGGTCATATAACACTGAAAAGCACTGAAAAACACCAACAGTTACTCACCTTTATCGTTTTACACATGACGAAAATCCTTTGGGAAAATTCTGGGGGGCGGGTCGGGGGGGAGTTGGGGGGTGGTTGAAAAACTAGTGGGGCCCCCAAAGCCCCCCCAACCACCCCCCCCAGTTACAGGTATGCTGGGGTCGGCGTCGGTCGCTGCTTGCACTCGCAGACACGCGGGGACTTTTTACATGTAGGGCAGACAGCCATGCGTCTTATCACTCAATGGGATCTCCGCTGACTTTTTCTTCTGCGCAAGAGAATATCAACTGTACAAGAAGAACATCGACACTGCCATGGTGCAAGCACTGAGTGCTACAGCCTTGTGCCAGCCTCTGTCATCAGTTGTGCTTATGCAGATGGTGGGGTCAAACAGAGCAACTGACAGCCATACCACTTTGGTTAGATTTGGTTAAAGTGATATGCCCCCTTATTAGTGCTACTGGCAAAACCCATGAGACAGGGTATGCACACCTGATCCCTCTGTCATCAGTTGTGCTTATGCAGATGGTGGGATCAAACAGAGCAACTGACAGTCATACCACTTTGGTTAAATTTGGTTAAAGTGATATGCCCCTTATTAGTGCTACTGGCAAAACCCATGAGACAGGGTATGCACACCTGATCCCTCTGTCATCAGTTGTGCTTATGCAGATGGTGGGATCAAACAGAGCAACTGACAGTCATACCACTTTGGTTAAATTTGGTTAAAGTGATATGCCCCTTATTAGTGCTACTGGCAAAACCCATGAGACAGGGTATGCACACCTGATCCCTCTGTCATCAGTTGTGCTTATGCAGATGGTGGGATCAAACAGAGCAACTGACAGTCATACCACTTTGGTTAAATTTGGTTAAAGTGATATGCCCCTTATTAGTGCTACTGGCAAAACCCATGAGATCAGTTGTGCTTGTGCAGATGGTGGGATCAAACAGAGCAACTGACAGCCATACCACTTTGGTTAGATTTGGTTAAAGTGATATGCCCCCTTATTAGTGCTACTGGCAAAACCCATGAGACAGGGTATGCACACCTGATCCCTCTGTCATCAGTTGTGCTTATGCAGATGGTGGGATCAAACAGAGCAACTGACAGTCATACCACTTTGGTTAAATTTGGTTAAAGTGATATGCCCCTTATTAGTGCTACTGGCAAAACCCATGAGACAGGGTATGCACACGTGATCCCTCTGTCATCAGTTGTGCTTATGCAGATGGTCTGATCAAACAGAGCAACTGACGGCCATACCACTTTGGTTAAAGTGATATGCTCCTTATTAGTGCTACTGGCAAAACCCATGAGACAGGGTATGCACACCTGATCCCTCTGTCATCAGTTGTGCTTATGCAGATGGTGGGATCAAACAGAGCAACTGACAGCCATACCACTTTGGTTAAATTTGGTTAAAGTGATATTCCCCTTATTAGTGCTACTGGCAAAACCCATGAGACAAGGTATGCACACCTGATCCCTCTGTCATCAGTTGTGCTTGTGCAGATGGTGGGATCAAACAGAGCAACTGACAGCCATACCACTTTGGTTAGATTTGGTTAAAGTGATATGCCCCCTTATTAGTGCTACTGGCAAAACCCATGAGACAGGGTATGCACACCTGATCCCTCTGTCATCAGTTGTGCTTATGCAGATGGTGGGATCAAACAGAGCAACTGATGGCCATACCACAGCAGAAACTGTCAGCAGAAACTGTCATCAGTGCCACATCAGTTTGCTATGAGTGCCACCTTAGAAGCTTCAGTCACATATCAGACATCGAGCTAGGGGATCAGTAGAACTGCACTGCATTGTTGATGTTTGTGCACTTTGAGCCACTAAACAATGTCTCTAGTGTTTGCCATGAGCGCCACCTTAGAAGCATCAGTCACACAGCAGACACCGAGCTAGGGGATCAGCAGAACTGCACTGCATTGTTGATGTTTGTGCACTTTGAGCCACTAAGCAATGTCTCTAGTGTTTGCTATGAGTGCCACCTTAGAAGCCTCAGTCACATAGCAGACATCGAGCTAGGGGATCAGTAGAACTGCACTGCATTGTTGATGTTTGTGCACTTTGAGCCACTAAACAATGTCTCTAGTGTTTGCCATGAGCACCACCTTAGAAGCGTCAGTCACACAGCAGACACCGAGCTAAGGGATCAGCAGAACTGCACTGCATTGTTGATGTTTGTGCACTTTGAGCCACTAAGCAATGTCTCTAGTGTTTGCTATGAGTGCCACCTTAGAAGCCTCAGTCGCACAGCAGACACTGAGCTAGGGGATCAGTAGAACTGCACTGCATTGTTGATGTTTGTGCACTTTGAGCCACTAAACAATGTCTCTAGTGTTTGCTGTGAGTGCCACCTTAGAAGCGTCAGTCACACAGCAGACACCGAGCGAGAAATGGATGAGTCATGAAGCAGTGCTAGTGATGGGCGATGGCAAGGAAGTGAGAAAGCGAGGACCTTTGGATGAGCACTGGATGAGAGGTGCATGACTTGGCATCACTGACTGACTGGCGCAAGACTAAACCTAAAGAAGGCACAAGCCTAAGCGCAGGCAATGCCTGAGCCAAGCCTAAGCTGGCAGCCGGCAGCCGTGGTAGCCATGACGCTCGACATCAACAACTCCAATGCCAACGCGTCGGCTGGCAGATTTGTCGGCAACACCATCAGGCGATGGTTTACCTTTGTGATTGATTCGGAAGGTTGTTGGAGAGTCACACGTAACTGGTAAATACACTAATGGCTTTCGACTCGCATCGCAGCCTGTACACACTGACGACTACGGCTTGCAAAATGTGTTGGCATGCCACGAATGCAACACATCAGTTGGCAGTCAGCTCATGATGGATTTGTCGGCCACGGAAACCGTGTTGTGTTTGGCGTCAGCGTTGAAGAAGCGAGTCCCTAGAGCAGAGTCAACACTGTACATATGGTCGAACTGTTCTTTGCAGATGTGAGACCCGGAATTCGCTGTAAGCTGACTCGCTTCTGCATCGACGACACCGACTTGATGTAGCTCAGCGAACTCGACAAGCTCTGACGATGACCGACGTTGACCAACACTGGTTCGGTTCTACTGTTCGGTCTTTAAGTGACCGCTGATATGCTGGAAGCGGCAGTTTCGACGACGCACGACGGGGCGCTGTTTTGACATGGGGCGGGCTTGGATTGCAGCTTTGAAGCTCAGCAGGCGAGGAAGGCAGCCTGTCGAAGAAGTGTCGAGCAAAAAATGCCAAAACAGAAGAAAGCTTTGCCATCCGACAAAAGGGAATCGCGGGCACTGCTGGACGCCTGGCAGATGCTGAAAACTTTCTGGCGACTGTGGAATCCGCCCTTCCCCGGAGCCACTAAATTGTATCCTGAAAGGGGTCATCAGTAGGGTTTGGCGGACGAGCCCCGTGCCTTGGCAAACACGTACACAAAGCCATCATCCATGGCGAACTGATAAATCGAAACGGGCCTTTTGACAGTTCCGACTGACACTGAGTGATGAAGAACAAGAAGAGACACCGTCGAAATTTCTCCCGACTAGCTACAGCGGCAACAAACACCTTCAGCTACAGCGGCAACAAACACCTCCTTGCCCATTCGCTCAATCATTTTAAGCAAAAGCACGATCGACGGCTGGTGCATTTGCGCATCTGCTGCTACGCCCTACCTGCACCCACTGGTTGGAAAACTGGTTAAAAAAATGTCCACGACAAGAGTATGAGTGGAATGGTGGGCACTGTTTGCAACTGTGATGCGACGGCTCGCTGCGAGTGATACAATTGTGTGATCATGCACGCACGTTGATTAAGCCGTGTGATTTTCAAGAACAACGAAATCGTCAACTTACATAAAAACATATTCACAAATATTTAGTCACAGCACAAACCAAATCGAATTGATCAACTCTGCACCTATTCCTCCAATTTCGTCATCTGCGTGTTGGCCCGTGCTGCCACGGGTTCTTCCTGGCCTGTCGAGCATTCGTCTCGTTTGGAACTGCAGACAAGGACCAAGAATTCAGGCGAGAACTCGGCGTCGATCGGCTCTTACGTTCGATCGCCATCGATTTGCCAACGTAGTTGAGGAATTTTAGCGGATAAAGACCCAGTTCATCTCCGCGAGCACCAGCGCCGCCCGCGAGACCTTCACGTAGTGCAAAACATGTGTCGACAATGACATCTTCCATATTTGTTCAATCGGAAACTTCGCGAAGGTACGAATTTAACGTGGTCTCTTTTGAGCGATACCCCAGCGCATAGCGACTGGTCGGCGGGTGTTCTGAAATACGCTTCTGCACTCGCCCGCCTGACCGGTCGCAGACGACCGGTCGGTGACCGGTGGGCGGGCGCCCGCTCTTAAAATACCACTGCCTGTATATTAGGCTTTTTTGAAAAGATGCAAGAAATACAATATACAACAGATGCAACGGATCACTGTCCCTAGGTTCACTGATCACTGATCACAGATTACTGTTGCTTAGGCTTCAGCTTAGGCTTTAGCTTAGGTTTAGGCTTAGGCTTAGGAGGCGGGAACAGTGATCTGTTGTATCTGTGTATGTTGTATTTGTTGCATATTTTCAAAATTGCCATATTCTAAGAGCAGGCATCCGCCCACCCGTCGCCGCCGACCGGTCGTCCGCTTAAGAGGGCGGACGCCCGCTCTTAAAATAGGCGTAGGACAAAACACGCGCTCTGCGCTCCGTGCTCACGCACTCCACTGCCAGCGAGGATCGAACCCAGGACCTTCGGTTTTGCAATTTGGTGCTCTATCCACTGAGCTATTGCAGCTTCAAACCAGAAACTGGAATACTTTGATTTGGAGTAACACTGTTCGCCATATGGTTTCTCATTTTTCACGTCCCAAGCTGGGGCCTGGATGGCCCTTGGGCACCTAAGCCTCCGCAAATGTGGCCTAAGCCTCGAAAAACTGGCCTAAGCCTCGAAAATCTGGCCTAAGCCATAGCATATCTGGCCTAAGCCTCGAAAATCTGGCCTAAGCCATAGCATATCTGGTCTAAGCCTCAGCATATCTGGCCTAAGCCTCGCATGTGTGGCCTAAGCCTCGAAAATCTGGCCTGAGCCTCGCATATCTGGCCTAAGCCTCGAAAAAGCCTAATTTAGTGAAGAAATATTTTGGTGTGGTTGTTCAGAGCGCAAGAGCGCACGAGCGCGGAGCGCGTGTTTTGTCCTACGCCCTTAAAATACGGGAAAAGCAAGTTCATTGTGCCATTGTGCCATTGTGCCGAGAGAAACACACCATAATATTTTAAATGCGTCGACGCTCAGTGCTCAACTGTTAAATACTAAAACAACGCTATGCACCACATGCATGCTCGCAGTTGGGCTATTTCCAAAAGACGCAACAGACGCAACAGACGCAACGGCTTAGGATTAGGCTTAGACTTTGGCTTTTGCTTAGGCTTAGGCTTTTGCTTAGGCTTAGGCTTTTGCTTAGGCTTAGGCTTTTGCTTAGGCTTAGGCTTCGCTTAGGCTTAGGCTTAGGGTCTGTTGCGTCTGTTGCGTTTTTTGGTAATTGCCCGCAACGGATCTTTCTTTTTGAAGTTGTATGTAGAGAAAGTGTGCTAGAAAATGAGGGACGACAAAGCAAATGACAACATCAGCTCGGAGGGCTTGCTGAAGCCGCACTTTGTGGATTCGGTAGACGAGGCACTGTCTGTGCTGCTGCCCAGCAGAAAACTCAGCGAGTTGGCGTCGGCTCGCAAGGTGCCGCTCAGTTTGAACGAGTGCTCCTTTCTCATCGACTGCAAAGCCCTGGCAAATCCGCTGGACCTATATGTCGACTCCTATGGAAAGTGGGGCCAGGGCCAACGCTTCTACCGCTTCCTGACAGCAGGAGCCCATTGCATTCTTGCGGTGTATATAAATTTGATTCATTTTATGCTTATAAACGGAATTAGGCTTGAGAGTAAATCGCCATTTTTTGAAGAGATTAGGGGGTAATTGAAAGTTTGGGTAATTGAGGTAATTGAAAGTTTTGAAGCCTAAGTGGAGACTCGGTCGAAACAAGCACGTTTGACACGTCACCACAAGCATAGGTGTAACATATTCATTCGCAAAGCATTGCGTGTAACATTGCAAAGCGGTGCAGTTAGAACGAAATGAAACTGACGATAGCTAAATGGCCCGCCCTGTACAACCAAATATGAACTAAAAAAACATAGAAATAGATAGAATTTATTAGAAGATTACATAAAATCAAAGTGTTGTAAAAAGAAATGTGGCGTGTGACGCGTTGTTTTAGTATTTAACAGTTGAGCACTGAGCGTTGACGCATTTAAAATATTATGGTGTGTTTCTCTCGGCACAATGGCACAATGGCACAATGTTTTTTTCGCGAATTTTTTTGCGATTCCCTCAATAATGGAGCGTTCAAATTCGGTTGTCCCGGCGGCGGGGGAGCCTCGCAAGTTCGTCTCCAAGTTCAAGCTCGTCAACAAGCGCGCCGCTCAGCCGCCCGTCCCTGTCGCGGTCGCGGCGCCCGCTTTGGCGAAGTCGGCGTCGCAGCCCGCAATTTTCGGGCCGAAACGCGGCCGCGTTCTCTTCAACCCTGCGCTCAAGTGGCAGCGGCACCGGCCGACGACCGGCGCCAGCAGTGGCAGCGAGGACTCTGCCGCGGAAGGCGGCCCCAAACTGGTTTCTTCGCCCAGCAGCAGCGGCAAAACCGGTGTCGTCGTCACACGAACCGGAACTGGTTCGGCGGAACAGCTGGAGCGATTGACGACGACTGCCGCGTCGAGCAGGCGGAGGCTGGTCAGGTGCTTCCCCAAGAGGACCGAAGCGGGGCAGTTTACGTATCACTATAGACTGGAGGAGGGCGCAGGTGCGTGCCTCCCTCCTCTGCATACATTTGCAACCTTCTTGTTGCTTTCTATTGTTCGTCAGCTCCGACCAAGTCTGCAGCTGCCGTCGTCGCCGACAAGGACTATGGTCGTGAGCTGCCGACGACGTCGTCAGCGGCTCAGGCGGCTCGTCAGCTGCGTCGACGCAGCGTCAGCGCCGCTGCCGCGCCCCTCTCGGCCGGCAAACGTCGACGAAGGTGATTGATCAACGATCAACCCTTGCAACAAACAATGTTTTTATTTCATATCGTATCGTTTTCATATTTTCATGAAGTACCTATAGTTTTGGTCGTGTAGGCGAAACTGTTGTTCTAATTCCCAGCAGCGAAATCGGGGGCCAGCTGATTAGCTGAATGGGAAGGTTGGCAAATGGCAATGTTGCAAAAAAATGAATTTTGGTTACAAAAAAAATGATTTTTTGCGATTTTAGCTCAGTTGGACCAGTATACTGCCCTTTTTACTGTCGGACGGGCCGTTGCAAGAAGGGCGGAGGGTGCAACATGGTGCACGACAAGAATCGGATATTCATCTGCAGCAGGTACTGTATGCAGGGTTGCACAATTAAAAGATTTTTTTTAAGTTGGATTTTTTTAAATTAAATGAAAATTTCTTTGTCTTTGGGTAAAATTTAGCTTTTGAGTGGCAAAAAAGCGTTTAAATGGTGTTTAGAAGGTACAATTAGTAGTTATTCATGCATAAACTTGCTTATTAGCACCAAAACCAAGCTTTTTGGGGTTCCTAACTGGTTCCCAGCATAGTGCGATACCGTACACGACCATTTAAAGCCATTCCTCCTGCACAGGAGCCACAGCGAATGCTTCACAGTGTATATATTTGGATCAATTTATTTTTCCTTTTTGTTTGGTTCGAGGTTGCAACGTGTTTCAGTCCAGATTTTTACCGGGGATGCTCTAAACCCTTCCCCATGCACCCCCCCCCCCCACACACTGACTTCAGCAGTCCTAGTGTACGCCTATGTAGACGGGGAGGGGGGGGCTGGCTCTCTGGAGTGAAGAATCGGTGCTTCTTGGTCGCTTGTTGCTGAAAAGCACCGTGCATTATTTTCAGGAGGTAATAGTAAGAATTGGTGGGAGCCAGAAATCTAATCCCAGAATTGGTGGGAGCCAGTGGCGGATCCAGGGGTGGGGGAAAGAGGGAATTCCCCCTCTCGAAATCGGAAATCTAGGGGGAAAGGGGACGGGCAGTGGGAGAAGAAACGCGCCTAGTGGGCCTAGTTTTCAGCATAAAACTGCTGTTAGGTGGTCGAAAACAGCGGCAATCGTCAAAAATGGACCGATAAGGTGTCCGAACCGCTGCCAAAATGGTTCAACATCCAAAAGTTCAACAGGGTCCTCCTCCCTTCTGCAAAATCTCTCCCCCCTCTCCGAAATTTTTCTGGATCCGCCAGTGGTGTGAGCGTCAGACGCGGCGCTGCTTGGTCAAGCGCCCCCCTCTCTCCAGTCACATGTGTGGCTCTGGGGGGGGGGGGTATGATTCTTGTCTCCTCCCCTACAGATTCCTGCGCTCCGAGTGCGCGCAGGGTGCGCGCTGCACGCTGAGTCACGACGCGAGAGCAGAGAAGGTGCCCGTCTGCGAGCACTTTCTCGCCATCTCCTGCCATCGCGAGCGCTGTCCCTATCTGCACGTCAAGCACTCGGCCGGCGCGCCCCTTTGCGCGGACTTTCTCAAGGGCTTCTGCGCCCAGGGTCTCATGGTAGGACGCGTGCGTGCGTGCGTGCGTGTGCACCGCTATGCACGCACGCACCGGCACGCGCGCACTGAGACGCATCGACTCGCACGCGCAACTGGCACCCACGCAGGCACGCAGGTACCCGCACGCACCGGCATGCATGCACGCACGCACGCACGCAAGGAAAGCCAGCGCATGCTTCGATTCTCAGTGCAACGCCAAGCACATTCTGCCGCGGCGGTGGCGCGCTGCCGCCGAGGAGCCTACAGCTGCTGGCCCACGATTCGCGGAAGCAACGAATCAATCGAATAGAATCGTAGACAAACTGTAAGCTCCTTTTACAACCTGTATGACGACAAAACTTGCGACTACCTATATCCTGGCCGGTTTTAGGCAAAGAGAGGAGGAGGTGCACCCGTCACTGCCGTCGTTTATACAGCTGGACCCGTGATGAATATTGCGCGTAAACAGTGCAATTTCTTGTGGAGTATGCGCCCGATCTATCTGTACTGTAAGAAGCGTCTAATGCACATGTACAGAGCTATATGTTTTGTACAAGGTGCGCCGTTTGACGAATCGAATGCTTTGATCCTCGCCACAAAAGGGCACAGTTACTTGCGCCAGACGCTCCGGAGCACTTCCAAACATTTCGGTTGCATATTTATTGATGATAGTGCGACGCAACGTTGAGCTTAATTCTTTGGACGAATTGACATTGTCTTGCAATTCGCTCCAACTTGTGCAGTCCCTATGGCAACCGTCCTTTTGACAGGCAGCAACGACAACGCCTGAAATCATTTGCGTGCGTTGCGCCACGCGTGTTCACCGCGCGTCGCCCCCCCCCCCCCCTGTGTCTGCGCGTACACAGTCTCGATTTGTGCGCTGTCTCTGTCTCTACCGCGCGAAGTCGAAAGTGAAGAGAAAACTCGTCGCTCGCTCGCCGACGGACGGATGGCTGCTTGCGCAACGGAAGCGGGCACCGTACACGCGCGGCGCAGCAAACTTACGCGCACGCGCTAAGTGAACGAACGCAAGAGTGGTGACGGAGGCAGAGAAAATGGAAATGGGGCTGCGTCACTGGTTGCCCGTTGTGCTGTTGGCAGTGGGCGGTGAGCTTTTTTTCTAGACAATGTAGACGTTAGGCCAAAGTTGATCGGTGAACGGTTTATCGATTTGTCGATGATCATACCTGTTGGGGATCACCGCGTGACTATCGCGCAGCTCATGACAGCTAAAATTCCCAAAAGGTTCAAACTTCAACAGTTGTGTGCAAGCCATAATTGAATTTTTATGCACAATTTCTTCAACTGTAGCTTCCACAAGTCTACTTTAGCCTCCGCCTGTTTCCCATTTGAAGCGGAAACAGACGATCTCGAAGATCCCTTTGCGGGAGAGCCGCCTTACTTTGCCACCGTGCCCCCTTATAAAGGCGATTTCCCAGAAACGGCGCCACCCAATTACGATGCCGTCAAAGGTGAGTTCCCTAATACGGTATATCCGTAATTGCAAGCATCTAAATCACTTATAATTGTTAATTAGCTTACTCACCCCCTGCACAGTTGCTCCCCTTCCTACAGGCTGAACGAAAAGTCTACCCCCTATGCTAATTGGAGAGCTTGCGATGTCCTTCCTACCGGCCGTTTTCATTTAAAAGTATACATACATCCTTAAAATTTTAAAACTAAAATTCAAAAAAAAATTGCAGCGATGCTGGGCCCAACGGTGAACACGTTCCGCCACGACCCGGCCGGCTACAGCGCCACGGCGCTCGAGAACGCCGAGAAGCTGTCGTGCGACTTCGACTCCGGTAACTTTCGAGTTCGGTTTTGACAATTGAATTTCAAAAATTGTGGAAAAATTTGAATCGAGGCGCTTGCTGCTGGAAGAACTTCCAAGACAGCCGGGACGACATCGACTGGAGGGGCGCGGTCGGCTTCCCGCCCAAGGGCCAGTTCCTCAGGGTCTTCGGGCCCTTCCCGCAGCTCGAAGACGATGACGAGGATGCCACGCAGTTGCCGCCCGTGCCCTGTGAGTGGGCCCGCACTCGATTCGCACCCGGAATGCACCCGGAATGCGGCAACAAACGACCTTCCAGCGGGCAGGTACCTCTACGTGGCCGACCGAAAGGAGGTGGGCCACCTGGCGCACTTCGTCAGCTGTCCCATCGCCTGCGCCGAAGGCCCGGTCTCCGTCACGATGAGGTTGGCCGCGGGCGGACGAACTGGCAAACTGACTGCAGTGAAAGACTGAACCAGATGAGAGTTGTGCGCGTTCTCCCGAACAAATTGAGATTGACACACCAGGAAGCGCGCACGTATACGCACGCACGCACCGGCACGTACGTAAGTACGCACGCAGGCACGCAGGCATGCACGCTGAGTCAGTGGCCGCTCAGTATGAGCGAGGATGTCGCTGCAGGCACTGGGCGACGGCGGGCACGCGTCTCAAGGTGTGCACCCGAGTGGCCAAGCCGGGCAGATACGAGTACAAGTGCGCGCCCATCATCGGAGGCCTCTCGCCTGGTCCCACCACGGTCGAGGTCGAAGGGCCGTCGGAGACGTTTGAGGTTCGCTTTTGCGTCTTACTTTTTGACTTTTTGGTTTGATTCGATTATGTATGAATGTCGGGGTACGGACGGACAAAGGTTTTAGTGCGTGCGTGCGTGCGTGCGTGCGTGCGTGCGTGCGTGCGTGCGTGCGTGCGCGTTCAATGTCGCGACCTTCTCAGCTGATGCTCGTCGCTTCGAACTTCGCCGACCAATTTGGCGACATCGTCATGGTGGACGACATCGTGGTCAGCTTCAAGGCGTGCGAGGAAGAACCGGAGCCCGTCGATGAAGAAACCACAACTCCTTTCGACGACGATTTCTGAAACGTGTTCCTGCTGGATTTGTGTATCTTTCGCTCTTGTTTGCTTTCACATGTTCTTAAGCATTTTTTGCGCTGAATTCTGCTATGAGATTGCAAATGCGCAGGGGAAGCACACGTTGTACAACGCACATGATGGGTCAAGCTTAGTGACGAAGACGCAATTGGTGCATGTACAGTTTCGATAGTGCTCGCTTGGACTTTCGCCACAGTTCTGCGGTAGATCACAGGGACAATCGACGTTCACTTTAATTTTTTGAATTCTCCTCTTACAGTACACTCTCTCTGTAGCGCAATCTTCTGAAGCGCATTATTTTCTGGGTTGTCCAACCAGCTCCATGGAGACGAATCGGATTGGCAGAAAGCCCGTCCAGTCTAGCCAATAGACGCCGTCGCAAAGGCCGTAGACGCCGCGGCTGATCGCTGGGAGCGTACACGGAGCAATTCTTAGATAGATTGATGTAGCTCAAGCTACCAGATTTACCTAGCAGTACCGATAAAGCCTTGCTACCTGCACTGTGGCACACAGTACTCTGTTTCCGTACATGGTGTTGTTAGGTTTCCGGACCGGATGAGCGGCATATTGACAGTGTAGTACTCCCGGGAGCTTACTTAGAGAATTTACGACCTTATCGAGAGCCAATTCTAGAGGCTGTTGGGGCTGCAGGGTGCACTTTGCGGATTTAGGGCACGCATTCCTGGAGCCTACTCTGAACTGAATCCCATGCTGGCTGCTGCAGCGCAACGTAGGTGATCGACATTCATATTTATAGTCCTAGTCTCAGCGCACGCTCCGGATCTGCAGTCGAGCTGTCGGTCGGCGGGGTTGAGCACGCCCGTGAGGAAGGTGAAGGCGCAGTGCTTCGAGAACTCGTCCGACTCTTCCTCCAGGTACCACCAGCCGCCCTGCGGACAACGGAATGTACGTTTTTGCGGCACGTAACGAGAGGATTGCAGCGTGAAAGGGAGATCTGATACAATGTACCATTTTTGAGACTAGCCGCTTCAACTCGAGTTCAACAATTTACGGCATGTGCAAATTGACTGAGTCAGACATTAAAGCGCACCGACGCGCTCTTCGAAACGTAAGGTAGCCGAAGTACATACATTTGTAGGTACAACCCACAGGTCTGGCTTTTTGTCTTTTTCCCAAACCTCTCCCTTGCGATTTGTCGTCAATTTCGCACAAAACGTCCACGCGATACATAGTTTACTGATACCTATCTGTGTGCTGCACGCGCGTACTACCGTACCTTGAGCGACTCCGCGCAGCTGACGCCGTCCGGCCTGCGGTCGGGTCGGTCGAGGGTGCGGAAGGCGCTGCCGTTGTGGAAGTAGAAGTCGTCGGGGACGCCCAGGTGGGCGTACATTCCCACGGAGCGGCCGTGCGTGTGCACGTGCAGTCGGTAGTCGGGAGCCTCGCCCAGCGTCACGCGGTCGTAGACGATGCCGTGCACTCGGTCCATCGTGTCCGCGAAGTAGATGCGCAACTCCGCCACTCCTGGGTGGCGTGTTTGGAAGGACGCACGCACGCACGCACGCACGCACGCACGCACGCACGCACGCACGCACGCACGCACGCACGCACGCACGCACGCACGCACGCACGCACGCACGCACGCACGCACGCACGCACGCACGCACGCACCCACGCACGCACGCACGCACGCACGCACGCACGCACGCACGCACCCACGCACGCACGCACGCACGCACGCACGCACGCACGCACCGGCACGCACGCACGCACCGACAATTTCCTCAGCACGCTGGCAATGCCATGCAATGAGAATGCATCAAAAACCGAAACACACGTTCACCTTTGTCAGCGATTGCCTTCATCTTCTTCAAACCGACAAAGTAGTCGGTTTTTACGTTTCCAAATCCTCTCTCGTACTCCTCAAATGTGATGTTGAAAGGCTGCTTGCCCGAGACCCTAAACGGTTGTGGTTGCAAAAAAATTGTAAAAGACAAAATCATCGGTGCGTTCTTGGAAGTCCATTGTTGTATGAATGACAACGATGCCTCCTGAACAGTGCGAAAAACCCCCACCTGAGACACTCGCTGGTGCAGAGAAATGCCCCCCCCCCCAATCGTTGTTTGTCTGTCTCTACGGCCATGCGCTGCCTTGGCGGGCGGTGTCAAAAAAAAGTTTCATTTTTTTTTTAGAATTCCATCAGTCGGAGACATTGCTGTTTCCTCACCTGAAGAGGATCACTGTGGAACTCTGTTCGGCGGTGTTGTTACAGATGGTCCACTGCCAGCGCTGCTTGTCGGAGTCGCGGATTTTGGGCAGTGCCAGCGCGAAGATCCCTCGACTGTGGAAGCCGTTCTCCCACGCCTCGTGGCAGTCTGAGACATAGACATATTTGCGGTAGCCAATGAGCGCCCTGGGAGTTCATTTTTTCAACCCACCCTCTACGCTGGGCGTTCATTGGAGGGGGGCGTTCTTTGGACGATCTACGGTATACACGTCAATGCACGTATGCACAAGTTCACACCACTGGCAATGTCAGTTTCAGTCCCAGCACTAGTCTCTCCACACTCACCGTGGTAGAGTCGTGGCGTGAGGAAGATGTCGTAGGGGTACTTGGTCTTGTAGCGCGGGTCGGGCGAGTAGAAGGGGAAGGACGGCGCCTCCGTGTGCGCGGCGCACACCTTCCAGACGAGGATCAGGTGCGCGATGGACAGCACGCCGGCCGGACAACGCAAGGAGAACATGCTGCTCGCTTGGCTGTGCTCTCTCGGTTTTGCTGCTGCTTGGATGGACCAATTCGTGTTTTGCAATGTGACTCGATTGGGGTATGGTAGACTCGTGCGGGAATGTGTATGCAGGCAGTCACAGTAACTGTGCTGGTTGGTGTACTTTGGCATACACAGGGCTCCTTCCCGATTACTGTACGTCTCACTCACGCCAAAGCTTTAGAAGAGTTCAACCTACCGTTTGATTGAACACGACGCTTTGTATTTGACGCCTCCACTCTCACCTCAGCACATGCAAATCGCAATGCGCCACAACCTCCTTGCAGTAAAGGGAGAGGTTTTGTGTGTGCGGTGTCGACAGGACAGAAAATCAGCAGTGGCAGTGAACAACAGCTCTTAGGGAAGGAGGGGGGGGTGTTATCTTGAGCACCGATCTGTCTCTGGTGCCGGTAACGCGACGCGCGAGACCCGTTCAAGCGGTGCAAATTTGCAATTGTGCAGCGACGACATGCGTGTAAACAAGGAGGTACTACTTGCTATTAGGGTGATTACGGTAGGTGCGCCGCAGATGGCTGCAATTTATTCCTCTCGTTTCCCCTATTACAGGCAGCCTTCAACATGCCTGCAGCGGGAAATTGTGTCGCTTCAGACATGCACCACCGCACCGTGTATGTAGTTGTGCGTGTAGCTAGCTACACTATACAGTACATGCAACTCTTCACATTTGTGCAGCCGCTGTAGTGCGTACATACGTACGGTCATTCACATGGTTGGGCTGAGGAGCGTGATTCAGCAGAACCTTTTCTAACTAGCTTGGATTGTGCGGAAAAGGCTTGGCTCAAACGAGAATGTATAGCGTCTGTGTTGTGTAACGTGTAGTTGCATTGTCCGACTCAAACTTTGATGCCTACATCGAGAACTAGAGATATTTATTTCTTGCTGTTGGATTAGATTAAGAGCGACTCAGAGGGCCCATCAATGGCCCGTTTACATACCCATCCCATGGAAATAATGATTTACAAAAATACCCATACCTATGCAATTTTGCGAGCTTGTGCGCGGTATGTGCAATTACCTACAATTAGTACAGTAGGTCTTTGCGTTTTGCATTGTTGTGGGTACGAAACGTTATCTCTCCATTTCCATGGTCTATTTACTGGCATGGTTGTGGTTGCTTTGTGGTGTTCACCATACTTCATACCTACATAACGCGAATGTCTACACCCTGCTCGCATGCACATGCCTATTTCATACACAGCTCTCCCATTCAGTCACCTTCGCTTTCTATGTCCGCCTTTAGCTGAGGTTCTGCGCATTGATGTTGTCTCCTTAGCAAAGCGCGCACGCACGCACGTACACGCTTGTGTTGTGTTTGTGCGTTCGGCGCCGGAGCCTCTGGCTAGCGGGCAATCGCCCTGAGTGGCTAGGGCAAAAGCCCGCCCGGGCGAGCTAATCTCAAGAAGACTGGCGGCGGCTGGCTGCGCGGGGCGCATACAAATAGCCGAGCGACTCCATCCGCCGCTTGCCGAAGCCGGGGCCGTTTCACTTTTTCTCGAGAGAGCAAGTTTGGCAGTCCTCGCGTTCGTGTGTGTGCACCCTGAGAGGCGATCCCACGCGCGCGTGTCAGTCAGTGCATTATTCTGCGCTGCTCTCTGTGCGTGCCCAGCGGCAGGCAGCAAGCCCAAACGGTGAGCCATGTACACAAGGTGGACGGGGAAGCCAAGACTAACAAAAGCGGGGGAAAGAGTAGACATTAATTCAAATGAGGGACTCAAAAACAGCTCGGGGATATGGGGGAACGCAATCAGCGTGAGGGCTGGGCAATCAGTGCAGGATTGACTGAAGCTGGGGGCGGGGCTGACCTGTTTTCCCCACCCCTGTTAGGTACTTAAATGCATCTCTCGTCCGATCTAGCAATACCGCTCAGATTGTGCAGTTGTAGCAATCGTAACCGCGGGAGTGGGGAGGGGGTAGTGGCACATAGAATCACTTTCTGCAACGCCTGTCGGTTGCCATGACGCCGCAATCCTAAGCAGTTCTTGCTTTTTTAGGAATTAGAATTGCAAACGCCACTTAACCGCGACAAACTGCTTTGCATTTAGAGTGCGCTACCGCCGCCAGCCGCATTGAGCGTACTGCTCCGCTTTTATTGCATTTGCTGTCTTTTCGTCCGTCATATTACAGATTATCAGGGTTGTTGTTGTTGTTGTTGTTACCCATCTCTATGACGCCTTTCGTCTAGACTCTAGAGCAGCGTATTTAGCTAAAGACATTCGGAAGATCGCCATCTGTAATTTGGGGCAGCGACAGCACGAGAAAATCCATCGAAAGGGAAGTTCTCGATCTAGTGGCTCCATCAAGAATCGAACCCAGAACCATGCGCGCAAGAGGCCGATTCTCTACCACTAGGCCAGACGCTGCCCGATTATCAGGGTTGCTCAATTGCCATAGGAGCGTTTCACCGCTGAATTCGCGCACATATGACCCAGTATACTGACAGTGCAACATCCCCTATTGGGCACACGGTGGATTCCGCTTCAATTTATTTCCCAATCGTCGCCGAGATTACCCATTTCCATTGTTCCCACGCTCGCAGTCGTCTCGCATCCATCCGACAGAGAGCGCATCTAGCGCGCGCGCGCGCGCGTTCCTCCATCAACCCACCTTGCTCGGCCCTATGCGGAGTGTCGGCCTACCTGCCTATGCCCAGGCTCTGGCGGCAGTGGCGGGTTGTAGAGAGAGAGCAGCGACCTCGTGTCTTGCTCTCTGCTGTACTGGCGAGCGAGGGTCGGCGCACGCGCCCGCCCGCCGTGTGCAGCACAGAGACAGAGTGAATTGTTGCAGAGAGAGGCGGCGCGCTAGGCGACCAACAACACGACGAAACGAAGAATGGAAGGCTTCGGATGAAACTGGAGACAGCGCTTCGTGAAGCGAGGTAGGTAAACCGAGATTAGGGTACCTACTCTTCGTTGATCCTCTACATATGTACTAATTTTTATACTGACTGGCCTTCCTACCTTCTGTAATTTATCATAAAACTCATGATTTGCGTAGTCAGAAAAGGTGAATGCCTTACGTTTGCGACAATTTTTGGTTGTTTCGCCCCCTTCTACCGACATTTCTGACCTCTAAAGAAACGCAACTCTGAATGAATTCGAATGAAAAGGAATCAATGTTGCCGAACAGTGACGCAACAGCTGTCCGGCACATTGAACAAGGAGTGCCAAATTGGTACTATGTACCAACGTTACTATTCGTATCTCACGTTCAACGTTCTGTCGCGTAAAAACAGTTGCGCGTTTGCTCTGATCGTAAAATGGCGTTTGTCGAGTCATAAACAACGTAGCTTCCTGTCCTTGTCTTTCATTCACAAGTTCAAGCCGCATCGCAAATAATAGTGGACTACCCTGCAATAATGCCTCGGGTATGGAGAGGTTGAAAATCTAGAGGCCCAGGCCCTCGGGATTAAATAATTAGCGATTTACCGTCCCGTATGTCCCTTTCTTCCTCCTCCAGATGCTATTGGTGCGCGTCAAGAGAACATTCCGCTTCTGCGTGGCCGCCGGTGCCACGGTCTGTCTTCTGGGAATGCTCGTCTTCTACGATCTGCTGCTCCAACCCAGCAGCCAATCTTGGCAGTTCGCGAAGCCAAGAAGAGACCCTGCAGACCCCCCGGGCAAAAAGTCCGCTCCACAGCAGCTCAAGGGCAACCCGCCCCGCGAGCCGAACTCGGTTCGGTCGGACAGCCAACTCGGCAGCTGCGACCGGCTGGGAACTGAGAAATTTGAGCGGAAGACGAAATTCTGCGTCTGCAGAGATGGCTGGTGGGGAGAACTGTGCCATCTGCCCGCCTCCATTACGGCGACGGCCGTGGAAGGCATGGAGATCGTGCCGCGCGACGAGCCGGCCGTCATCCTCAATGGATTTATGTTCAACATGGAGCTGGACCACCTGGAGATCAGGGACCTGTGCAGAGCAAATATTTTTTGGGTTGTAGGGTCATTCGTCGCCATAGGCCATGCATGACATATACATAGGTAGGTACAAGTATCAACACCAATTTTAAGCGATCTTACGCATCGGCAAATTGTGTTGTTGTGGGTCCCCTAGTGCACAAGTGCAGTATGATGCGCTGTGCGCACACAACAATGTTCAACCGGTTTAATTTTCTGAAGATACACCCCATAGAGTGGAACTGACCTGCAGTACTGTATGCTCTACTTGCTATGGAAGCCAAACAAATCATGAGAACCACAGCAAACACTGACCTTCTCTGCACACTCGCCCTCTTAGAATAGAAGAACTGTACAGCGTCGTCGACTTCTTCATAGTGGCCGAATCGAATTTTTCTTCGCACGCCGACCGAAAGCCTCTGCACTTCATGGAGAACAAGGAAAAGTTCGCGCGCTTCCACGACAAAATTATCCACGTTGTCGTCGACGACACGCCTCCCGGAGGCGAGTGGCACGCTCGCACGCACCGACGCACGCACGCACGCACGCACCGGCACGCACGCCCGCACGCACCGGCCGACACGCACGCACGCACTTATGTACCTGCACTCGCACCGGCTGTTTTGCAGTCACATTTGAGAAGTGTTTGCGCTCGCAGGAGTGCACACGTGGGAGCAAGAGGATTACCTGCGCAACGGCATCGCCAGCATCGGTCTGTCGGAAGTGACGCGGCGTCTCAAGAAGCGCGGCAGACGGCGGCTCAGAGACGACGATCTCATCATCGTCAACGACGCCGACGAAATACCCTCCGTCGAGACGGTGCACTTCCTCAGACACTACACCGGGTGCGTTGGCGCTGCTCTCTCAGTACATATTCTTCGATTCTATGGACGCGTCAGCTTTTGACGTGTTGTTGTTCGTTGACACCGTACGCATAGGCAAATTTGCCTTACCTGTAGTGCCTAGGGTCGGTATATAACTCGAGTCAAGGAAATCCACGTGTACGCCTGAACTCTACATCTTAGCTTTTTCGTCTTAATTTTTTTTTAATCTTAACATGAGGCACAGTGAAACCCAAATACATTATGGTTTCAGCTACCCCGAACACATCCAGTTCGCGTTTCGTTGGTCGATCTATGGCTTTAATTGCCTGCATCGCGAGCTGCAGAATCTCCTCTTCTCGGCAGCGACCATTAGGCACATGAGAGAGCATCTGAATGGCCAATCCATGGCCATTAGGTTGGGAACAATCATTAATTAATCTACGCATGCCCACCTGTACGCGCACGACGGCACAAATATTTGGTACGCACATTCACGCACGCACGCACGCACGCACGCACGCACGCACGCACGCACGCACGCACGCACGCACGCACGCACGCACGCACGCACGCACGCACGCACGCACGCAGACACGCACGCACGCACGCACGCACGCAGACACGCACGCACGCACGCACGCACTCACGCACGCACGCACGCGCCAGTGCTCACGGTACGCAGGCAGGAACATTCTTGCGCTCATTTCCTTCAGAAAGCCCCCCTACCAGTCCCACTTCCACAGCGGGGCCGACGCCCACTTGGCGCCGCATCGCGATTTCACGATCGGGGACGCGTGGAACCACCGATGGGCGGGCTATCACTGCAGCTGGTGCGCCTCGCCCGAAAAAATTCGGGTGAAGCTGCTCTCGGCTCTCAGCGGAGACGGCACCCGATGGGGCGACTACCCGGAGAAGACAAAACCCGAATACTTGGGGAGGCGGTCGGGCCCTGATTACGCTGTCAATGCATTTTTTCTTAATTCGAAGCAGTGACCTTTTATTTTCAGCCAGAAATTACACAGACATCAAATCAAATGAAAACTGTCGAAAAACAGGTTGAGAACTGGAAATGGTCAAACTATAATTGCTAAAACGCCCATTGCTGCCAATATTGAACCAAACCCAATGCCAATAGCCAAACCAGCTTGACAAGTGAGATCAATCGTCCCACCACTTTTCCTTGCAGTGTCTTTCAAAATGTTCAATTGCCCCACCGCCTCCTCCCAGTTACGGCTTCGACGCGAACGCGAATGGTTCGACGGCAGCGTCGCCTGCGACGCCATGAAACCGGCCGAAGGCGAAATGTTCGCCCCCAAATTCGTCATGAAAAACCGGGAACGATTCGCCTACATGCTCGACTACGCAGCGCTGTAAGAGTGGCGACACCAAAATCGCTATTCGGGCAAAATACGCATTCACTTCTGCCCACCACATTGCTCTGCAAACTGTCCACAGACGAACGACTTTTAGTGATCAAGGGTGAACTGCTAGTGCTGGCCTGTTGTACATAAATGACCCAGGCCTCGTTGGTGCATCAGCCTCTGCGTATTGATTTACGCTTGTTTCGGTGTTCTGATCATCTGTTGTTTTTGGTTGAAAATTGATTTGCGCAAAAAATTATTTTGAAGTTGAAAATGCCAGTACATAACTCCGTACATACAACTCCGGCAAAACGCAATCGATGCTCTTGCAATTTGCAGACGATGTAGAGAAATGTATAGAGTTTTTGGTCAGCAGCCCGGGGCACTATTGGAGGAGGACGCTATTGTAGAGTTTACGGTATGTACGGTATACCGTAAACCCTATAATCCCTATAATTAGCCTCCTAAGACCACCTAAATGGATCATCGCCTGACTGAAGGGCGAAATTTTCTATGTCTGGGTGTATGCGTGGTCGCGTATGTGTATGTACACGTATGTGCATGTGATACTGTGTGAGAGTGTGTTAGAGTGTACCAACGTGTGTGCGCAGCGTCTTTTTCCCTTAACAAGCTCGTTTCAAAAAGCACTTCACTTGAATTTGTTGCCTTTCATTCGAAACTTCAGTGCTTCGGCAGGGATTGGACGGTGTTTGGCTTCCTGGATTTCTTTAGCGGTGCCGATTCCTTTGGAATTGGTGAAATCGTCGCACAAGCTTCAATGATACGACGCCCCGTTATTGTCTCCTTTGTTGCATTGAAAAATGTGTTGTTGTTGCATTGCAGAATGCTACACCACCTTGCTTTTTTTTAGTCTAAAAATCTGCATTGCAATTGCCGATGGAGGAGGCAGGAGGGAGGAGCTCCAAGTCCGTGCGTAGGTACACAGGAATGCACTGATGCGTCCTAAAGGCATCCACGCTGCACCCTCCCCGCCCTAATACAGGGCCAAAGGAGTCAACGCTGCCTTTTGGCACACTGCCTGTGTAGCGGGGTAGGTAGCCCGGTAGCACAGGGGAGTGGGTGACTGGCTGGCTGGACCGACGCGCGTACTGGCGAACGCACTAGTGCGTTCGCAAGTGCGCGGTGGAAAATAACGCAGACTTTCAGCCGCGTTATTTTCCGCAAAAATTGCGGAAAGACAAAAGAAATTTTCCTCCTTGATTGGACACGTCCGAGTCCTATTCTTAACATTGCGTTTTTCCAGATTTACCCAGAAATTTTGCTTCCAGACACAGAAATTTTCCTCACAGATTGGGCCCTATCCTTAAGTATGTGTTTACCCAGAAATTTTGCTCCCAGACACAGAAATTTTACTCACAGATTGGGCCCTATCCTTAAAGCGTGTGTTTTAACAGAAATTTTGCTGGAGGACACAGAAATTTTGCTCCGCGATTTGCGGAAAATAACGTGGCAGAAACTTTTAAATTTGACCCACAAATGTTTCTCCCAGACCCAGAAATTTCGTCCCAGAGTGGGACACATCCTAGTCCTATCGTTAACGATGCGTTTTCCAAAATTTGACCTAGAAATTTTGCTCCCAGACACACAAATTTTTATCACAGATTGGGCCCTATCATTAAGCATGTGTTTTGACAGAAATTTTGCTCGAGGACACAGAAATGTGGAATGTTTTTTTAAATTTTTTTATGATTTTTTTAGAATAAATTTAAAAAAGGTGTATTTCCAAATTGGTCCTAAGAATGCTCAAATTTCGGCCCGATCCGTCAAGCCGGTAAAGGAGAACCGGTCCGTAACGGACGGACGGACAGACAGACCATTGCGAAATTTTCCGTCCGTATATAAACTCGCCGCGCTGATGCGCGGCGAAAAAATCGGCTCCACGCGCCTTTTTTGCCCACAAAGCTTTCCACACATCGACACTTCCAGATTATAATCCCCCTGTTAGATATTCCTTTTATCTAACTTAAACTGGAGACTTAATTCTCTCCATATAATCTCCTTTTCACTCACTCAACAACAGGCAAATAAATCATTCCTAATCATGGGGAGAATGCAGGTCTTGTGTACATCACCGGATGTATCACCCCCCCCTATAATTAGCCCCTCCCCCCTATAATTATGCACCCTCCTAGAGCTCGAACGAAACAATTAGCCGCAGGGGCTAATTATAGGGTTTACGATATGCGTGAAAAAGCGTTGGTTGACTTTCATGGTGGTTTTTTTTGCAACACTGGTGTAGACTCATATTTGCTGCCTTTCAACGGAGCATTCTCAGCATTGCTTTTTGTGATATTCTTTTGTGTATATTGACAGTGAACCAGTTCTGAGCACTTTGCAACAGTTGCCCTATAGTTTGAACTTGCCGCGCGCGCTGACGCTTTTCGATGAAGAAACACCCAGTTACACGTATTGTATGCATAGGCAATGACTACTGTACGTGGGTGTTGTGATTTATGAGGGTGTGGGTAAAATTGCGAAATTTAGCCATTTGTTATGCGTAAATAAACGTCCGCCCGGAACATCCCGATGTGACGATCGAATTTTGGTGCGCAGCAATAATAAGGTCGGACCTCATAGATCCGACTGCAAAAAGACATTGCCTCGACATGGCTCGGACTTACTGCTGGAAATCCGGTTGAAATAACAGTCTAGTGTTACTCGCTTGCTTTTAGTGTTGTGTGAGAGGGGGTCGCGTGCGTGCTGATAGGTCGCATTGGAGTGGACCGACCAATGGACCAACGCGATTGCGTCACCTGATTTAGCGCTATACCATATCATAGTCACCATATACCGTAAACCCTATAATTAGCCCCCTTATAATTAGCCCCCCCCCGGGGCTAATCATAGGGTTTGCGGTATTTGCCTGTTGTGCCTGTCCCTATCTCTCAAGCCTTCTAAACAACTGATCGACCTAATCAGACGGTACGGTAAGTGCACTTGCACACGACGCAGAATGGCAATCGCACCTATCCAAAATACAATTTATTTGGCAAGCAGCAAACGCGTTGTTTTTAGTCACAGCACATCATCATCATCATCATCATCATCCGCCGACGGTGACACCCCAGCGCAACGGCTCTGCAGCGCACTTAGTGGAAACAACACCAAGCCAAGAGGGAAATGGGTGCCATGACACCGTCGCCAACTGCTGCTCAATTAGTGAGCCACACCACAGCCGTTCCAGTCGCACCGCCAGCGAGTGAGCAAGTGCGGCCCCCTACACTACCAGAACGCGACATGCGACGCTGCGCAATCACCGCTTCGGTGATCTCTGCAACGCTTTCGTGGTTCGCGCGATCAGGTGGCTTTGCTGTCCGTCCATTCTATTCTCCTAAGAGTTGGCGAATCTTTTTTCTTTTTTTTTTAAGTTGAATTCGAATGGCTGCCAGTGGAGAGCGACCGGATCGGTTCGGGAAGCTTGGGCACCCACTGGGCCAGCTCGCTGCACGAGTGCCGCCGGCTGTGTGAAAGAAACTTTTTTGTGAGTGCCTCATGTCGAAATGTATTAAAACTGTTCTTAATTCTTGCAATTTGTTGTTGCTTTTCACGGTTTGTTTACACTGTCGTAATAGTGACATGGGCCCCCGAAAATGTTCGCATAGCGATAGCGACACCAGAGGCGTGGATGGGGGGGGGGGGGGTGCTACAGACTTCTACCTGACCTAAGGGCCGCGCCACAGGGCTTTGTCTTCTGTCTGCTGGCTTCTGGCTTCCGACTCGGTTCTGGAATTTTAAAACTGTTCAGAGCCACAAGGCAGGCGTTCAAATACGCGCGTCTTTTTTTTGCGTGGAATGGTTTAGGCGTCCCTGCTGCAATGGCAGATAGCAGATGTTATCGCGTTCTGGACAGTAGGACGGCATAGGTAGGACTATACTGAATGGGGGGGGGGGTGGTAGGGTGGGGACCCATGATTTGCGAGTGTTCTGTACAACAAGGATTTACAAAAGGAACAGTCCGTCTAGAACTGCGACGAGAACATACATTCACATACACAGTGCCACGACCTCATACAATGGGAGCGATTGAGAGCGAACCCAAGAGGCGACGTTTAGATGGGCGGCTGCAACTCCGTCCACTACGACGACGCGACGTCGACGTGCTCTCTGAACGAGCAAGTCGCGTCAGTCGACACGCAGGCTGGCGTGGTCTTCAGCGCGCGTGCGTTATTCACCTTTTCACTCGATAGTTGCGGCTCACTGCTCACTGGTGGATCCAGGATTTTCTGACAGAGGGGGGATAAGGTCGGCGCACAAATTACGCTACTATGGAATAGACAGGTCCGACGCGAAGGTCCGATTTACACAAAACGAAGCCAAAACCCAAGGTGGACTCTAGGGTATCCATCCAAGTGGTTTGAACAAAATCCGTGACTATCGATTTTTTTGCCTGTAACTTCCGTGCACAGCACACGTGTATACGTACGTGTGCAATCCACAAGTGATTCTTCAGTGGAGCCAACGCACAGCTACTCTGCTCCTTATGACGGCTCCCTGTCAGCGGGAACTATGAGCAACATTGTGGGAGCGTCCAAGGCCTCGTGCAGACGGATTTGTGGACAACGATTCGCTCAGGTGCTGTGGAGTGCACATTTCAAACTGACTACAGAGCGACGAGCTGGCAGCGTATGGCCTAGTGGTAGAGAATCGGCCTCTTGCGCGGCAGGGTTCTGGGTTCGATTCTTGATGGGGCCACTAGGTCGAGCACTTTCCTATCAATGGATTTTCTCGTGCCGTCGCTGCCCTAGATTACAGATGGGATGGCGTTCTTTCTAATGTCTTTGGCTAATTACAGTGTATGCGGCCCTAGACGGGAAGGCGTCATGGGTATGCTACCTATATATGGGCCATTGACGACCTCCTAGCGTTGCCCCTAATCCAATCCAACAACAACTACAACGAGCGACGAGCTGTAAAACCATAGGCTCTGTGAATATATTAATCAGACAGTAAAATTTGTATTTAATTGCGATCGTATGTAATCTAATCCGTATGAAAATGGCTCAATGGCAGGGTTGCGTTGGCTACGACTACTACTCTTTTCTAGTACCAAACTGTCAGATCAAACACCTCTCCGGACCCACTGATGGCAATCTCGACAAGTGGGCGTTTACTCATGGTACGTGCGGTCCAGTATTATTAGAATGAATATGGTGGCTGTTTAAATAATAATGTGTACTCCTATCTAACATTAGGATATTGGGAGTATTTATTTTCAGTTAATGAATGAGCGTTTCGCCTCTATGCCTAACGCTCAGACTGGCGAGGCTCTTCAGAGGCAACCAGCCTTTAAGATTTAGGTGGTTACTGACAAAATAGCGGATTGTAACTGACAAAATAGCGTGAACGTGCGGTCCAGGACGTTCAGTGCAGCCTAGCATACTGCAATGACAGTTTATGAAAGAAGTCAATCGCATGTAATTTTTGGTACAGGAACAGCAGTGATCTAATCACTGCACCGCACAAACAGAAATCGGTATGTACATGTACGTTGTAACGCATTAACTCTTTCTATTCCCGATTGTTTTGTCGCGTACCGCAATCACTGATTTTTCGACTGCATCTAAAAATTTCTATTTAAAATTTTTTTAATTTTAATTTTTCCTTTTAGGTAGCACCATATACGCAAACCTTAGAAGCAATTCTTCATTAGACCGCCTAACCGTTTCGTGCAACTTCGGGATAGAACGGCATTCTAGCGATCCCGTCGTTGCACTATTGGAAAAGCACACTCGCTGGCAGCTCCTTTGGAGGCACTGAATTGGCCAGCTATGACCTGCCAGAGACAACCGTACCGGAACTCGTCATTCACTGCCAAATCTTCTGCGAAGCTCTGGTCTGGTCACCGTATTCCTCTTTTGACGCGGCTCACACGCCCCCCCCCCCCCCCCGCCCTCTGTTCTAGTACAACTGCGACGCTATCAATGTGGACAGCGCGGCCGGCTCATGTTCTGTGATCGGCGCGAAAACGTCACCCACACCGGCCAATGAAACCGCTCACTGCGCAGAACGTAGGTGATCGGCTAGCCTGACTGCTGGCTTGGTTTCGTATCAATCCCAAAAGGAGGGCCACACGCTTCAAAAGACTGCCCAGTAGGGGATTCACAAATGAAGATTGGCGCAATGCCGACACACCGCGGAAGCGTAGGCAATGTCAAACATTGGGGAATGACCAAGCCCACGAGTGTCACTGTATCCCACCCACGGCGCTCTTCCAACACGAGGGAAGGTGGGCCGCCTATACGTGGCACGGATTTTGGGCCGAAGCCCCGGAGCCGCCCGACACCGTGGGCAATGAGAGCGTTCTCCCTTCTGCCCAAGGGAATTACCGCAAACCCTATAATTAGCTCCCCGGGGGCTAATTTTTTCGTTCGAGCTCTAGGAGGGTGTATACCTAATTATAGGATGGGAGGGGGGCTAATTATAGGGGGCTTATAAACTGGAAGTATCGATGAGTGGGAAGATGTGTGGGCAAAAAGGGGCGTGGAGGCGATTTTTAAGGGAAAAAGGCGCTGTGCACACACGTTGGTATGTACACTCTAACACACTCACACAGTCTCACATGCACATACGTGTACATACATACATATACGCGACCATACATTCACCCAGACATGGAAACATGTGCTTTTTAGACGATGGTCCATTTAGGGAGGGGGCATAATTATAGGGGGGGAAGGGCTTATTAACTCAAAGTGGTCTTGGGAGGGTGTATTATTAGAGGGGGGGGCTAATTATAAGGGGAAATTATACGGTTTACGGTAGTAACTCAATGACCTCGGTGGAAGGGAGTTGAACCCCCGGCCACGAGCGCGTCGAGCACGACGCCTTACCACTGAGCTACTCGCTCTCAACGTTAGTCGATGCCTCTCGTTGTTTCAACAGTTGTTCGCGGACGCACGGACTCGTGGACGCCAATCCAGCGACACGTGGCCCTGCTGGGCGGCGGCTATTTGGCGGCACTTCCCGTGCACTCTCTGGATCGGTGCAGGGCGCACTGCGAAGACACGGCCCGCGACCCTGACATTACATTCCCCGTTTCACGCTCGCTACGTATAATAAGAGTAAAATTACTCCTTTTGCCCGCTAATCTTAACGCGTTTGCCCCCACCCGGAATTATACTTAGCTTGGCCCAAAGATGCGCGCCTACTTGTACTCTGACAGTAGGTGACAAAAAAGTGTTATTTCGGTGTCAGAGTCGCGCAGCCCGGCTGTGTCTCTGTTGAGGTTGACCCTGACAACGTCTGTCATCTGAACAATGCCACAAAGCAACACGATTTAGTGGAGGCTTCAGACTGGAGATTTAGTTCCAGTGAGTTGGCAGCGCATGACCTAGTGGTAGAGAATTGGCCTCTTGCGCAAACGGTCCTGGGTTCGATTCTTGATGGAGCCGCTAGATCGAGGACTTCTCTCTCAATGGATCATTTTTTTGCTCCGTCGCAGCCCTAGATTACAGATGGCGTTCTTCCGAATCTCTTTAGCTAGTTATGCTGCTATAGACGGGAAGGCGTCATGGAGATGGGTATGCTTTGACGGCCATTGACGGCCTCCTATAGCGTTGCCCCTAATCCAACAACAACCATCCAGTGAGTTTCTGCAAATTTCTCTTATGTAATCTCTTGTAGACGCCTGCGTAATGCGCTTTGCATAGTGTGCGCTGAAATTCTACCTACAGACATACATGTAACTGGGAAGGGAGGGGGGGGGGGTGCCCCCCACCCACTCGGACTTTTACCCCTCCCCAGCCCTCCCCCCCAGAATTTTTCGAAAGTTTCCCGAAGTGTATTTTTCATCTTTTGCAGTGTTTTTGACCATAAAACAGCTAAATAACGCTATTTATACCTAACCTGTTTTAACCTATTTTTGACCCAAAAGTGCGTATTTAGACACTATTTAGGTACACTTTTTTACACTCTGACACCTCCTCCCTCTTCAAATCTGCTTACCCCCCCCCCCCTACACCCCCCAGAATGGTCTCCGACCTCCCCCCCCCCCCACTTCAAAAACCCGGTTACATGTATGCCTACAGTAGGTAGTCAGTGATTCCATTCTAGATGTAAATGTGTAGTTATTACTTTTATGCATGCACGTTCTTTGCTTTCAGTTGAACCGCTCATAACGACAACCACCACAACTGCTGTAGTCACTACCACGATGACAACTACTGCAAGCGCCGCTGCCACCATGGTCACAACCACAACAGCAACCGCAACCACGACTATTGCAGTCATTACCACAACCACTACCACCCCTGCAACAACTGCTACAACCCCAAACGCAAACACAACTACTCTTGAACGCAGTTCCACTAAACATACTGTACAACCTACAACAACAACAATCACGACTACGGGTTTTAGAACTGCAACAACAGCTAGTGTGGCATCCACCAGTACAACAACACCTTCGTCACTGGATCACCCGGTGTACATTGGTGCGGCCACGTCGCTACCCAAGAGCAGTTTTTTTGTCTTCAAAACTGGATTTCGCCTAGAATCTAGCAGGTGTTGTAAAAGCGGCTTAATTTTTTCCAGAACCATTGCACTCCCCCTTCCCAAAAACACGCTTATAGCTCCGGTATTCAATGGATAATCTTTAGCGTTGTCGGTATAAACAAGGTAACAACAAGTACCACAGAAAAATTGGCAATTTTAACTGCAAAACAAGCATTGCCATTCAACATTTTTTGGTTGCAAGTATAGATCCCCCTCCAACAGTGCCCCGGTTAAGAAGAGGTTGAAAGAATAGTGAAGGACTAACGGTACGCGTTTCACGCAGGAGCCGCCCCCTCTTGCCAAGCATCCTGCCGCGTCCCAAGCACCCGGCCGAGTGCTCACTGATCTGCCTGCAAGACGCCCTCTGCAGCGGCTTCGCCTTCGACAACGCGCTGGAGCGCTGCGAGTTCTACGCGGGAGAAGCGGTCACCGAGTCCCAGCCCTTCATCGCCGACGCCCGCTACACGCTCCATTGGAAGCGCTCCATGCCCTGACCGCGCGCTGGTCTTCAATTAAATTTACCTTCGATTTTAGACCGTGTTGTTGTGTCAATCGAGTCGCTTGTTTGTCTCTGTCGCTGTGGAGGAGACTCCAGCAGACTCTTGTAGCATGTGTTGGCTCCAGCCGAAACACAACTTTAACTCTGCAAAACGATATACATACACACGACACACACTTACTTGGGCACTGTTTGAGGTGGCGGTGGGGGTGGCGGTGGAAAGGGGGAGGTCTCGACCAAAACTAAAAGAGTGGCTGGCGAGGGGTTGGGGAGGTTGCGTTCCAAAGCGCTAAAACGTGTGAACCATGCTTTTAGCTAAACACTGAAAACACGGTTAGGTATTTTGTCTGACTGGAAAGGTTGAGAAAATATTCCTGGGTGGTGGCTGGCTGGGGGAGTTGAGCGAGCGTTGCACGACAACTTGTGCGATCAGGTAGCCAGTGACACGATGCGCAGGTAGTCATGTGTAAACCTGCCGTGCAATCATGCATACCCTAGCCCTTAGGCCATGACTGTGTGTTGTCGATAAGAATGCACTGGAATTGGCAAATGACAGACACCCGGCCCCTACGACAGTGGGTGGAGACGAGGTCCTGACGCGACGCCCCCAGAGCCTGACACCGAAGGGGAAGTCGTCCAGATCCAAGCAGGTCGTTGTCTTTGTCTGAGGATTAATTCAAAAATCGCTGTGTTAACTAACCAGCACCAATCGATTACCATCACCAATCGCACAAGGTCATCGTCACTGGACCTAAGGTATATATATCTGCGTGGGCATGGCTCGTTCTGAGCCGCTCCATCAATCCCAGGCCCAGGCTCAGAGCGCCTTCTTGACCTTGCTCCAGTAGTGGGTGAGCGTGCCCTTGTACCAGGAGCCGCAGGGGCCGCCGTTGTGCGTGCGCGTCAGGCACTCGCAGGCGCCCATGCCCTGGGGGGCAGTTCTTGCGGTAACGCTCGCAGTACCTCTGAAGAGATAGGGCACCATAATATCCTGCCCCGCTACCGTCCCGTCCCATGTCTCACACCAGCAGGCATTTCATTGAGACCAATTCAGGCGACACATATATGTACCTAGATGATTTACATAGTTGGATGTATGGTACATAGGTACCGCATGTCAAAATCTGTAGCGCAAGAGCGCACGATGTTTGTGCTTCTACGGTGTCTGCAGTCCAGTCCAGTGTGTACCTTGGTGCACTTCTTGGAGCAGGCCAAGTTCGAGCTGCACTTTTTCCATGAGCCCATGGGCTTTCCGCAGTCCTGCAGCAAGGAGCAGAGGTCACCACGGTTGGGTTTTCGCAGGGATTGTATTCGAGGGCAGGGCAGAGGCGCACCTGCCAGAAGGGCTTCTTCATCTGCATGTAGCCGCAGGAGAGGGAGCCGCGGTCGTTGCGGCACTTCAGCGGCTTGCAGCCCGACTCCACCTTTCACATGGCCGCGATGCACTGGTCCACCGAGACTAAACCACGACTTTGGACTAGTGTACACTTACAGCAGCACTGGTGACCCGGCCTGACGCTGCACAGGCACTATATTGCCTGGCCCAAATGCTCTCACCGCTGCCGCCGCCTCCAATCTTGGCCTTGGCGCCCTTCTTGCGGCAGCGCTTGGCCCCCACTCGCGCCTCCAGTAGTACCACGGCCAGTAGCGCCGCGAGGAACACCACCTTCATGGGTGACATTTTTTTGGTCGACTATTCTACTTTGTATTATATGGTAGTTACAGTTTGTGATTGCGTAAGAGTGATGTCCGCGCTTGTGGCGCCGCGATGTTCTAAGCGGCACACTCCCACCTCCTCCGTAGGGCGTAGGAGGGCCTGACTGACAGTGTGACTGGCAGTGTCGCAGTGTGACAGTGGACAGGCCTGACTGTGCAGGCAGGCGTATACGGTATGCCGTTCTGCACACGTCACACAGACCAGATACATACGTTGCGAATCATTCCATTGGACTGATGCTACTCCAAAAATAGATCCGTCGCAATGTCATTCTATGTTGTCACTAGGCATTTTGACAGTGTGCAGCGGCTTGTGTGTACATTCTACCCACTCACCCCGCCCCACCCTTCAGATTTAGACAGTCACCTGCACTGACTGAGTGCAAGGCTACCGTTCCCAACCAGTGCGTGCGTGCGTGCGTGCGGGCGTGCGTGCGTGCGTGCGTGCGTGCGTGCGTGCGTGCGTGCGTGCGTGCGTGCGTGCGTGCGTGAGGAGGGTACATTCACGCCTGCCCTTACACCCAACTATTTACACAGTCAGACATGCGCTCAGTGACGAATGCAATGACATTGCCTTGTGCGGACATAACTATTTCTGAAGTTATCGTCGAACGATCGATCGCTGCGACAGAAGTGCTATTGAACAATACATGAGCCAACAATGTAGGCGTAATGGCCTACCACCGTTTGGTCATTGTGTACACAGCTGCATACCGTATACGCCTGCGCATCTGTGTAGTCAGTGGGGCCTCCTACGCCGCCTACCCCTACGGAGGAGGTGGGGGTGTGCCGCGTAATTAAAACATCGCGGCGCCGCAAGCGTGGACATCAATCTTTCGCACCCACTAACTGTAACTGCATACTGAGTAGAATAGTTGGGGCAGAGAAAATGTCACTGATGAAAGTGGTGTTGCTCGCGGCGCTGCTGGCCGCGCTAGTACTGGAGGGACCAGCGTTGGCCAAGCGCTGCCGCAAGAAGGGCACCAAAGCCAGGATTGGAGGCGGCGGCAGCGGTGAGAGCATTTGGGCCAGGCAATAGTGCCCTGTGCTGCTTCCTAGTACCAAAGTGGTGGTTCAGTCTCTCTGGCCAAGTGCATCGCGGCCATGTGCAAGGTGGAGTCGGGCTGCAGGCCGCTGAAATGCCGCAACGACCGCGGCTCCCTCTCCTGCGGCTACATGCAGCTGAAGAAGCCCTTCTGGAAGGTGCGCCCCTGCCCTGCCCTCAAATGTCCCTGCCCTAACCCCACCCGTGGTGACCTGCTCTTCGCTGCAGGACTGCGGCAAGCCCATGGGCTCGTGGAAGAAGTGCAGCTTGAACTTGGCCTGCTCGAAGAAGTGCACCAAGGTATATGCACTTGATTGTAGAGACACCATAGAGGCACAAACATCCTATATGCTCTTGCGCAACAGATTTCGACACTAATTTTTAATACCCATAAATGTGTCGCCTGAATTGGTCTCAATAATGGAACGGTTGCTGGGGTGGGTCATGTGACAGTAGAGCGACGCATGATACCTGATGCAGGCGGTGCGCTCTGTTCCAGAAGTACTACAAGCGTTACGGCAAGAACTGCCCCCAGGGCATGGGCGCCTGCGAGTGCCTGGCGCGCACGCACAACGGCGGCCCCTGCGGCTCCTGGTACAAGGGCACGCTCACGCACTACTGGCGCAAGGTCAAGAAGGCACTCTGAGAGCTAGGGATTGAGGGCGGCTCTGAACAAGCCACGCCCAAGTTTTAGGTTCAGTGACGTTGGTGACTTTGTGACAATCGATTTGTGCAACCGGTGATGGTGTATACGTTCGCGTCACCAACTGGGTTCTCCGGTAACGTGTGTTCCGAAATGGTTTACTGGCGAATTTGTGTACGGTATCCTTGTTTGTTCAAACGTTCGCGTTCGAAACGTTTTTTTAGTAAAACGTGTTGGGCTGAATTTCGAAATAGGAGAAGACATGCACTTTCTCTTTTACTCTTACATACCTACTGCCCGGAGGGAAGGCCACCTCGCTTTCGGGACAAGGTTGGTTGATTTACGAGAGCAACAGTTGCTGCCCCACAGAGAGGCAAGGTACATAGGTAAAAAAAAGTGTGACAGATGCGCAGCGCCAAGAAGCCTCATCGCTGCCTACGCATTACATGTACGTGTACATATGTAGCGAGTTGCACTAGCGTCTTAGGCAGTTCCGCGAAGTGTCTCTCAAGCAACGGACAGACAACCCAGCACTCGGCTGTTTTCCATTAAAAGATCGCTTTGTGAAGAAGGCAGCTCATTTTTCAAGAGCCGCCAAAACGAATTGCTCGATTTAAAGCTTTTGTTGCGAGCGTATGCTCGGTATGCTCTTTTCTTTTGTTGGCCTCCACCCCATTGTCAGACGCTAGTTGGCGGCTCTATTCACTGTATTGGGTCGTCCTGTTAAATATTCTGTCACTGAATCTGTAGACGATTGTAAATCGGTTCAGCCAATGCAGTGATAGTAGTGCAGTCGCCTATGCAATTCCTTGCACTTGTTCAAACTATCGTAAATCCTCCAATCGAACCCCTCCGATAGTGCCCCTGGCTAAGGAGAGGTTGAAAGAATGCATAGCGCCCCTTGCCGGCGACACTATTGGAGGATTTACGGTGGGTATACCTTCCACCTAGGAAAATGTCATTTACACGTTGTCAACATCTCCTCTGTCACTTGCCGACTCTCCATCGAACCGGAAATAATGCGCCCCCGACGAGAATAACAGCGAATAGTTGGCTCGTGGAACCACACAACGCAACTCGGCCGCGCTGTTTTGCGCGCTTGAATACCCACCCGCCATTGTGCGATGTGCAGGCCAGAGTTTGGGACGCTGCTACATGCATTACTTGATTTTTCCAGCAGTCCCCCCCCCCTTTAGGCAACAGTCAGCTTTGACGTGCTTTGTTGCGAATGTGTTACAGGCGGTACACTTCAAGCAAGCACCAACTGTGGTCACGTCATCGTCTATGGATGCGTCGACTCCCCGCACAAAACGGCGCCTGAGTTGGCGAGTTTTGTTGGTGGTCGTCTCAATCGCGGTGCTGCTGCTAATTTTGATAATTGGTGTCTCCCTCTACTTCTTGCTGTGGAGATGCACAAGCGGCGTTTCCGGAACTCCCAACGAGCAGTGGTTCGATCCCGAGTTTTACAGAGTGGAGACGCAAACGCACGAAGAAGAGCAGTTTTGGAGAGGAATGGTGGAGAAAGTGAATTCCAATGGAAATGCGACTTGGAAGGTACTGAACGCGTGCGTGCGTGCGTGCGTGCGTGCGTGCGTGCGTGCGTGCGTGCGTGCGTGCGTGCGTGCGTGCGTGCGTGCGTGCGTGCGTGCGTGCGTGCGTGCGTGCGTGCGTGCGTGCGAGACCCAGCAATTCAGGCCGTTTTCAACCCGTTCGCTCACAAGTCGGCGTCAATGCGCGCTGGCCGACCCACAGCGCAGGCGTCCATACAGCACATGATGAAAGAGCTGGAAATGCACTTTAGAGGCGACTATTCCGTGAGGGAAGACGAGCCCGAACATCAACCGCTCAAGGACCACAGCCTGTAAGATATGACTATTTTTCTAACGCAAAGCGTTGAGACGTCTTGTTATCAGAGTCTTGAAACTTCGATGGTTTTCCTAAACTCTATCAGGGTACCGACAGAACACTGTGCACGCACTGTCCGCCATCTCACGTGGTTATAATCGCGCCTCTTGTCCGTCATAAAGACTCTAGAGACAGTAGAAGATCTGCAAGTCGCATACGTTTTCTGTTCAGCGCCCGTATGGAGGTCCTCATGGGAAGCAACACCGAAATACCGCGCGAATTTGACGCCAGGAGAGAGTGGCCCAACTGCTGGACCGTACACGACGTGAGAAACCAGGCGGGATGCGGCAACTGCTGGGTCGGTTTATCCTGTAAAAAAAAATACCTAGAAAAGAAAACACGCGTACCGTAAGCTGTCACAAATATACATGTGGAGACAATCAAAATTTCGCAACTGCAAATTCGTAATTCACGATAATACAGTACCAACCAAACAATTACGGTACACGAGATACGCTTCCAGGCAATCAGCACAGCCGCCATGATCAGCGACCGAATTTGCATACACAGTGCGGGGCGAGACCAACCGAAAATTTCCGTTCAAGACCTCACGACCTGTTGCGATGACTGTCGCTTTGAGTACAGTGTAGTCTGTTTTTTTTTTCTACTTTTAATTTTGCAAGTAATTACAACTCTTGCAGTAGAAATGTTGCACAGGACGCGTTTCGATTACAAAACTGACGGTATTATTGTTTAGTCCCAAAGGCACTCGCTGTTCTTCCGGGAGTGTGCTCAGCGCCCTGTTACACTGGCTTAATCGAGGAATCGTCACTGGAGGAAGGTACGTTGCCTCTCTGCGTTGTTTCCGAGGTATACGTGCTTCACTATTTCTGTCTCTCTGTTTTTGGAGGGAGGGGAACTATTGTAGCGGGAAACTGGGTATTTGAAGAGGGCTCTCTGCGATTTCAACCTCAACATTTCGAAGTGGAGACACGATGTTGCAGATAAAACTTGCACACTTAGGAATTTGTCGACACTTTCAGTCGTATTTGTCCTATGTACATACCGTAAACGTTATAATTAGCCCCCAGACGGCTAATTGTTTCGTTCGTTCGAGCTCTAGGAGGGTGCATAATTTTAGAGGGGGGCTAATTATAATATGATTATACGGTATCTTCCACTGGTGTCTTATAGTCGCCGAAACGTCTCTTATTACCATTTGCTGCAGTCCTGTATAAATAAAAAGTGTTCTCTCTCAGTTACGGCTCGTCGGAAGGTTGTCGACCGAGCAATTTCCCGCCCACCTGTGGCACTCCCTGCCCTCAGTGGCTGTATCAAGGAGACGGCGGCAGTCCACAGTGCCAAACAGTCTGCGCGGATCACTTTGGAACGGAACTGTACGAAGAGGACAAGAGATTTGGTAGGAAATGGAAATTCCAAAAATTTTGTAGTGCGACAAGCATTACGACTGAGTTTATTGATTCAGCAAACGAGATTTACTGGCTGCAATTGCACGACCCCTCGAAGAGTCATCAAATTGTGCAGAGGGAATTGGCGTCGCGCGGTCCGGTCGTCATCTGCTTCCTGGCCATGGAACACATGCAGATCTACAGGGAAGGTTAGTCCATACATACGTCCGTTCGTGTACGTGTGTCGGTGCGAATGTCCGTCAGTTCGGAAAGTAAAAATGGCGCGTCTCTATTCCAAACTCTTTTAATGCTCTTAAGTCTATTAGAAACTGAGGATACGGTAGTGCGACTGTCACAACAATTCAAATGTTGTTGAGGTGTGTACAATCGCGTGGAATCCGAAGATTACCCTTTGTACGGACATTGCGCCAAGCTGATCGGTTGGGGCGTTGACGAAAGCTCTGGAGTTCCGTTCTGGACGTTGGCCAACAGTTGGGGCAGAGGATGGGGTGAAAACGGTGCGTTTTTAGGTGCAACTACCGCTGTTGCCATTTTGGTGCAGATTTTGCTAGATAATAGGGTTGGCAGCGGCGAAACTCTGGCTGCAATAGGTGCTGTTGCTGTTGGTTGTATTTGGGGCAACGCTAGGAGGCCGTCGATGGCCCATGCATAGCACAGCCATCTCCACGGGACGCCTTCCCGTATCAATATCCAAAGACATTCGGAAGAACGCCATCCGTTTTCCATGGCAGCGACAGCACGAGAAAATCCATTGAGAAGGAAGTCCTCGATATACGTGCATCTCTGGGATGTATTCTCATTATGTATCTCCAGCCAGCAGCACCTTTTAGGACGTCGCAGAGCTTTCAGAGGCTATTATAGTAGACGGCTCGTAGAGTTCAAAATTCCGGTTTCTTGAGATTTGAATTGAAATTCAGGTTTCCTGCGCATTCGCAGGCAGCAGAGCGGTGACGACAACGACCTCATCTGGCGCTCTCAAGTCGTTGCTGGCATGCCAAAACTGAGTTGAAGTTCGGAAAATAAAATTGCATGTGTTCTTATTTGTGTCGACTCTCTTGATGTGTTTGATCGATAGCTCTTCTTTTCTCTATTTGATTGTGGTGCGCACTATTGGAGATGGACGGAGTCATAATTATGCGAATTGATACAATACAATGCAATAGAAATCCACAAACCGCTTTTGAAACGAGGTTAATTTATTGTCCCGAGCGCAGTGTACGGTAATACAGAAATACGAAGCGTACGGTAGTGTATGTATTTGGCGCAATTTCAAAGTTGATTTTGGACGCACTAAATTTGCTCCGCCTTTTAATCACGACAGTTTTATCCGCATCCGAAAGAAGTAAAAAATGTCCCAGAAGTCGTCGTCCGATTCGTCCGCCGAGGAGCCGAAGCCGGGCGGTCGGCAGGCGTTGCCGAGGTGTTTTTTCTTGTTTTTTTTATTATTTCTGCTTATTTTTTTGGAAAATTCCAGCGACGCCGGTCCCGCGGTCTGCCGCATCTGCCACTGCAGCGAGCTGTCGATGCCGTTCGGCGCGCCGCGCAAAGGGCTCGCGGGCGCGGCTCTCCGGCCGTCGCCGACAGCCGTCGAAGCCGCCGACGCGTCCTCGCGCTGGACCGACGCCTGCGAGCCCCTGATCTCGCCCTGTCACTGCAGCGGCACCATGGGTGCGCGCGCGCCCGCGCAGGCGGGATCGACGCACGTGCGCTGGGGCAGCGCATGTCCTAGTGCTATAGAATGGGCCTCTTGTGCGCGCGGTCCTCGGGGTTCGATTCCTGGTGGATCCACCTGGCCACCAGATCGAGCCCCTTCCCTCTCAATGGATTTTCTTGTGCCGTCGCTGCCCCATATTAAAGGTGGCGTTCTTTTGAACGTCTTCAGCCAATTCTATGGCTCTAGACGGGGGGAAGGCGCCATAGAGTAGGGTATGCTATATGGGCCATTTACGGCCTCCTTGCGTCGCCCGCCGCTAATCCAACAAAACGCGTGGGCGCACTGCGATGCGATGACAGGCCTCTACCACCGGACGTGCCTTGAGAAGTGGCTGGCGGCCAACCGGACGACCGTCTGCGAGATCTGCGGATTCGCCTTCCGCGTGGCCACCAGGCCGCGCCCTTTCACCGAGGTGAGCCGCCACTCTTTGTGCGTGTGTGTGTGTGCGTGTGCGTGTGTGTGCGTGCGTGCGTGCGTGTGTGTGTGTGCGTGCGTGCGTGCGTGCGTGATCTTGCGCTGCCCGCATTCCTTCATATGCCGCTCTCTCGCAGTTCATCCGCAACCCTGGCGGCCGGGGGGACCGCCGTAACCTGATCGGCGACGCGCTCTGCTCGGCGCTGCTGACGCCGCTGGCGCTGGGCAGCGTGGTGCTCTGTCTCCACGGCGCCGCCCACTACGGCAGTCTCAAGGGTCCCGAGCACTCCATCGAGGTCGCCGGCCTCGTCGTCCTCGCGCTCATACTCGGGACGCAGCGCTCCGCTTTTCCCCCTAATTTTGTCGTAATTTTGAAAAATTTTGTAAAAGTGTAAAAAGAAGAAAATTTTGCTCGCGCGCACGCGGCGTCCCCCCAGTGATCACGTACTCGGTGTGGATGTCGGTGGCGGTGCGCTACCACGCGCAGGTCTACCGAGAGTGGCGGCGTCGCAATTTGGTATAGTTTTTGTCGGTATTTATGTCATTGTTCTCTCTTATTAATTCCCCCAGATCGTGCGCGTTCTCGACGTGGACGAGTCGGCGCTGGCGAAGGCCAAGCGTCGTCTGAAGAAGCGTCAACGGCAGCGTCGACAGCCGCCGGCGCAGCAGCCGCAAGAGGTCGAGGTCACTGCCGAGCTGTCGTCATCCTCGTCAGCCAACTCGCCGCCGGCCGCTCCGAGGTCCACCCGCGAAGCGCCGACGCCCGGTCTCTTCGCGGCGCGCTTTCTCGACTTCAACAACAACGACGCCGCTGTCGACGTCGTCGAGGTGTCGGCAGACGTCGACGACGACGAGGCGTCGACAGCGACCGCGCCCACGCCCCACCCGCTCGTCGTCGTCGTCGGCAGCCGTCGGCAGACGACCGGCCGCTCCCCAATGTTCACGTCGACGCCCATCCACGCCGCCGTCGACAGTACGCAATCGGCGGAGCTGTCGACGTCGACAGCGGTCGGAGGAGGGCGTCGGCAGCAGCAGCTGACGATGTCGACAGCGCCTCGCCACCTGCCGAGGGTCTTCTTCCGCAAGGACTCGGTGCCGCCGAGCCCGCTGACGCGAACCACCGACGTTTAAAAGCCGAAGACGATTTTCTACGCGGCTCATACTTAGAGACAGCATATTTTTCCTCGACTAAATTTAGTGGTCCTTTGGCGAGACTGGGTTAATATTGACTTTGAATTCGGCGTCTCTAAATATGCGCACTAGATTTCGTGCACCGAGAATTCATAGGCTTGTAAGATCTCGCAAGTTTGACGGTCACCATCATACACTACGGGTAGCAACATTTTTAGCTGGGAAACCTGTGAAATGCTCCAATTAATAAGGGCACCTCCGCATTTCGCTTGCAACTATGCACCGCTTGTAGATGGTGAAAATCGCATGCGTTTGCTTGGAGTATTCCCCCTAATACTCCTTTCTGCAGTCGGATAAAATATTTGGCAGATTGTAAGAAAAGTTTAGTTTCTTTTCGTGGGTGTTCTTGCATTGCGCAGTGTCAGTGTCCGAGATTTGTGCAATTTGATTTGAATATTCACTGTGTCCCTTCCTTCGCCGCGTGAGCGTTTGAAATTCCCGTCTGATTTCTCTCTAAACTTTGTGGAAACCGTTTGTGTGATGTAACCGTATCCGAGTGCGTTTTACGCTGAACAAACAAATGGATATCAACTTTCAACGCAACTGTTTTTTCAGTGCATCTATATTACTAAAGCACAATGTCTGCAATGCGATTGTAAGAGCTGTGTTGCATGGATTGAGTTGATTCTTTTTGTTATCAATTAGGGTGTTGACAGTGATAGCTGAAAAATAGCCAAATCAAAAATAATTTTGAATTTGCGCCATACAGTAACCAGTATTGATCACATTAAACGTGACATTTCCATGTCAAATCAGACAGGGATATATGTAATCAACCACGCTGATCACGAATATCACATCCGTATTCAAATGCGATACCGTAATCAGGAGATACAACACATTGAACATGCAAATTGTGGATGGTCAATGTTGCAAAATGGGGGTGCAAAACAGTAGAAGCATATGTAATTAAGGAAAAATTTGCAGGTGGCTGCAAAAAAAGGTGAATATGTGACGCTATTTTGTTAAAGTCCAGTTTGAAAAAGAGGGGTATTAATTAAGGCATGCCTCATTGATGTATAGCCACCTACACTTTGCAGCTGATCAACTTCAGTTTGAACAAACCGTGTATAAAAACTGAACCAAACGCAGCAACACGTCACATATTCGGCATTTTTTGTGTTCGCAGCCATATTTTCCCACTCCCAATTAATTTTAATTTTTTTTGTGTTCGCGTGCATAGGAAGGTGCAGTGGCAATTTTTTTGGACGTAACTAGACTGGAACACAGTGCATTCACATATGCCGCATGACTGAATGCCACATGGTTACGAGACAGGCAGGAAGGACCCCATGATCTTGTACATGGAACACGATGCAGGCGCACGTACATACGCACGCGCGCAGGCACGCATGCATACACGTAAGCACTCACAAGATGTAAAATGGTGCATTGCACTATGCAAACGTTGTAGAAGCAGTTCATCATTGGTTGAAATGCCAAAAGGGGACTGACGAATGGAGCCAGTACAGTATGTATGCATGCACATCACTAACTGTAGTGGCAACCCACATGTCACAAATGTTAGCAGGGTGCCGATTATTTAACCAGGAAATTTGGCTGTGCCAGGTCCATGGTAATGGCCAATGGCAACGCATTGTCAGAGAGAGATGAGATGTTAAAGGATTGCTGTTGCGTTTTGGCTGAATGAGGATGGCTCACACAACAAATGCCGAATATGTGACGTGTTGCTGCGTTTGGTTCAGTTTTTATACACGGTTTGTTCAAACTGAAGTTGATCAGCTGCAAAGTGTAGGTGGCTATACATCAATGAGGCATGCCTTAATTAATACCCCTCTTTTTCAAACTGGACTTTAACAAAATAGCGTCACATATTCACCTTTTTTTGCAGCCACCTGCAAATTTTTCCTTAATACAGTGTTTTTTCGTAAGACACACAAGCCAGATACGATAAAACCTATGCAGGCACGCAGGCACGCACGCTCACACGTATGTATGCACGCACGCGCGCATGCTTTTCAAACTTTCCACAAGTTCGAAAAATCAAAAAAAAATCGGCAGAACCTAGAGAAATGACCAAAGTGGAAGGGTGGGGCAACAAGTCGTTATCCCTCTTGCAGGGACACCTGCAAAAGCAAAGCCACCATCGGGAGTTGAACTGGCGACCTCTCGATCAGTAGTCTGATGCCTTACGGATCAATAGCTTTTTTTTGGGGGGGGTCAATAGCTGCATGCAAAATACAGTAATGACGATGCATTGTACATAGGTGCTATGTACATTATGTGCATGCGTGCATGCACATGCAGTTGTGCTGTATTGCTGCGTCAGAGCATAGTGATGTAAAGTATGGAAATGATCACCATGACTAGGCGGTCAACTTTTGTGTTTTAGCCGAAGTGATCGGACCTACCCACATCAAGTTTCTTGAGAAGCAGCCCATTTTAACAGTTTGCTTCCGTGCGTACACTTCTGCAGTGCCATATTGGTTCGTCGGAGCGTAGTGGTGTAAAGAACCAAAATGATCTACACGTGCAGGCGGTCAACTTTTGTGTTTTAGCCGAAGTGATCCGAGCTACCCACATCAAGTTTCTTGTGAAGCAGCCCATTTGATGGTGTGCGTGCGTGCGTGCACTTCTGCAGTGCCATATTGGTTCGTCGGAGCGTAGTGGTGTAAAGAACCAAAATGATCTACACGTGCAGGCGGTCAACTTTTGTGTTTTAGCCGAAGTGATCCGAGCTACCCACATCAAGTTTCTTGTGAAGCAGCCCATTTGACGGTGTGCGTGCGTGCGTGCACTTCTGCAGTGCCATATTGGTTCGTCGGAGCGTAGTGGTGTAAAGAACCAAAATGATCTACACGTGCAGGCGGTCAACTTTTGTGTTTTAGCCGAAGTGATCCGAGCTACCCACATCAAGTTTCTTGTGAAGCAGCCCATTTGACGGTGTGCGTGCGTGCGTGCACTTCTGTAATGCCATATTGGTTCGTCGGAGCGTAGTGGTGTAAAGAACCAAAATGATCTACACATGCAGGCGGTCAACTTTTGTGTTTTAGCCGAAGTGATCTGAGCTACCCACATCGAGATATAGCGATTTTCCCGGAAGTGAAAATATTTTGGTGCGTCGGAGCGCGTTGGCCCTAAGGAATGAAATGTTCCCCACTGATTGGCGATCAACTTTATTATTGACCTCAAAGCCATCCGAGCTAACCACACCGAAATATCGCCGTTTTTCACTAATTTCCCAAGAGCGTAGAGACATATTGGTGCATCTGGGGTGACTGATTTTTTCAATGGGGTCTATTCCAGGTCATGGCGATCAACTTTCCCCATTTTAGCAAACCTCTCAGACCAACGGTTGAAGCGCCTATAGAGGACAAACATTTCTTCCAAAATTTTAATTAGCTAATATCTCATTATCAGTAATCAAGTTTTAGGTTTAGTGGCTTGGCATAGACTTGCCATAAGAAACTGTTCAAGGAAATCAAAAAAAAATTGGGGTTTACTCGGCACTTTTTGGAGTTTTACTCTTGGTGGAAACCACCCGAAAAAACAGCTATGTCCAAGAAAAATCGCCAAATCGACGATATCTCAAAATCGGAGCTGCCTATCAAGAAATCCTTTGGGCGTCTATTTTCTTTGCAATAGCTGCAGATGCTGTCCAAGTTTCATATCGATACCTTTAGCCGTTCACGAGTGGCGCTCCAAAAACCTGGCAGAGAACATGAAAAAAAAAGCCACAAAATTGGAACATTTTTGTAACTATTGACCCCTTACAGTAAAGCAAGGAAACGCGTTATGGCGCATTCGATGCCCCAGAAGAAGGCGGTTCATTTGCGCCATAACGCGTCGAAATCCGTTCAGGCAATCAAAAGTTATAGGCGATCGAAAATTCAAAAACCCGCATTGAGAAGTGGTCACATATTAGGGTTGTACGCTGACGCGTACACCCTGATAAATAAATGCAAAGCAACTCGCGAATGGCCCGACGTACATGCGCGTACGATGGCGCGATCGAGTCCGCTCGACACCGAGACGTTTTTTTTTTGGGAAGGGGTCAATAGCTGCATGCAAAATACGGTAATGACGATACATTGTACATACCTAGGTGCTATGTACATTATGTGCATGCGTGCATGCACATGCAGTTGTGCTATATTGCTGCGTCAGAGCATAGTGATGTAAAGTATGGAAATGATCACCATGACTAGGCGGTCAACTTTTGTGTTTTAGCCGAAGTGATCGGACCTACCCACATCAAGTTTCTTGCGAAGCAGCCCATTTTGACAGTGTGCGTGCGTGCGTGCACTTCTGCAGTGCCATATTGGTTCGTCGGAGCGTAGCGGTGTAAAGAACCAAAATGATCTACACGTGCAGGCGGTCAACTTTTGTGTTTTAGCCGAAGTGATCCGAGCTACCCACGTCAAGTTTCTTGTGAAGCAGCCCATTTGACGGTGTGCGTGCGTGCGTGCACTTCTGTAATGCCATATTGGTTCGTCGGAGCGTAGTGGTGTAAAGAACCAAAATGATCTACACATGCAGGCGGTCAACTTTTGTGTTTTAGCCGAAGTGATCTGAGCTACCCACATCGAGATATAGCGATTTTCCCGGAAGTGAAAATATTTTGGTGCGTCGGAGCGCGTTGGCCCTAAGGAATGAAATGTTCCCCACTGATTGGCGACAAACTTTATTATTGACCTCAAAGCCATCCGAGCTAACCACACCGAAATATCGCCGTTTTTCACTAATTTCCCAAGAGCGTAGAGACATATTGGTGCGTCTGGGGTGACTAATTTTTTCAAAGGGGTCTATTCCAGGTCATGGCGATCAACTTTCCCCATCTACTTACAACTCCGGCGGCTGTCTGTGCGTGCGTGCGTGCGTCCGGACTATAACTCTCGAACGGCTCGACGGATCCGGACGGGCGATGGCTCGTTCGACTCGGCATCGCGCCGCATTTCGTCAGACGCTATTCGTTTTGTTCATAATTACCGGTAATACCGATAAATAGCGAAAATACGACTCTGGGACAAATATTTTGGTGTGACTAATGTTTGTCCTGCAGGGAACGCGTCTTTTAGAAAACGATTACTTTTTCGGTTCTCTCGAACGGCCCGACGGATCTGGATGGGCGATGGCTTGATCGACTCGGCCTCGCCCGGCATTTCCATATATGCTGCTGGTTTCAACGATAAATACCGATAAATGGTGAAAGTGACAAAAAAGAAGCGAAAACGGTGTTTCTAAGGTCTAAAGGGGTAGTAGTAAGCCTAAAGGGGCAAGAAGGAAACAAACGGTACTGTAATGGAAACAAGCGATCCTAAAAGGAAACTAAACAAAATCGACAGCAATATCGCCTGCGTGCACGGATAAAGGTGCGATGCGGCTCGTTCGACCTGTCATCGCTAGAACCGGTTTCAGATGTGAACAGCATATGCCAACAGTCGACCCACTGAACAGATGGCGCGCCAAGCAGCTAGCGCGCTGGACAGGCGGACTGGATGGCACGCTGAACAGCTGGGGCGATCGACAGGCGGACTGGACGGCACGCTAAAAACCTGGGGCGATCGACAGGCGGACTAGACGGCAGGCTGAACAGCTAGCTCGATCGACAGGCGGACTGGCTGGATGGCAGGCTGAACAGCTAGCGCGATCGACAGGCGGACTGGACGGCACGCTGAACAGCTGGGGCGATCAACAGGCGGACTGGACGGCACCCTGAACAGCTAGCGCGATCGACAGGCGGACTGGATGGCTGGCTGAACAGCTAGCTCGATCGACAGGCGGACTGGCTGGACGGCACGCTGAACAGCTAGCGCGATCGACAGGGGGACTGGATGGCAGGCTGAACAGCTAGCTCGATCGACAGGCGGACTGTCTGGACGGCACGCTGAACAGCTAGCGCGATCGACAGGGGGACTGGATGGCAGGCTGAACAGCTAGCTCGATCGACAGGCGGACTGTCTGGATGGCATGCTGAACAGCTAGCTCGATCGACAGGCGGACTGGCTGGACGGCACGCTGAACAGCTAGCGCGATCGACAGGGGGACTGGATGGCAGGCTGAACAGCTAGCTCGATCGACAGGCGGACTGGCTGGACGGCACGCTGAACAGCTAGCGCGATCGACAGGGGGACTGGATGGCAGGCTGAACAGCTAGCTCGATCGACAGGCGGACTGTCTGGACGGCATGCTGAACAGCTGGGGCGATCAACAGGCGGACTGGACGGCACGCTGAACAGCTAGCACGATCGACAGGCGGACTGGACGGCAGGCTGAACAGCTAGCTCGATCGACAGGCGGACTGGCTGGACGGCATGCCGAACAGCTAGCTCGATCGACAGGCGGACTGGCTGGACGGCACGCTGAACAGCTAGCGCAATCGACAGGCGGACTGGACGGCACGCTGGACAGCTGGGGCGATCGACAGGCAGACTGGACGGCACGCTGAACAGCTAGCGCGATCGACAGGCGGACTGGACGGCACGCTGGACAGCTGGGGCGATCGACAGGCAGACTGGACGTCACGCTGAACAGCTAGCGCGATCGACAGGTGGACTGGACGGCACGCTGAACAGCTGGGGCGATTGACAGGCGGACTGGACGGCATGCTGAACAGCTAGCGCAATCGACAGGCGGACTGGACGGCACGCTGGACAGCTGGGGCGATCGACAGGCGGACTGGACGGCACGCTGAACAGCTAGCGCGATCGACAGGCGGACTGGATGGCACACTGAACAGCTAGCTCGATCGACAGGCGAACTGTCTGGACGGCACGCTGAACAGCTAGCGCGATCGACAGGTGGACTGGGCGGCACGCTGAACAGCTGGGGCGATCAACAGGCGGACTGGACGGCACGCTGAACAGCTAGCGCGATCGACAGGCGGACTGGACGGCAGGCTGAACAGCTAGCTCGATCGACAGGCGGACTGGCTGGACGGCATGCCGAACAGCTAGCTCGATCGACAGGCGGACTGGCTGGACGGCACGCTGAACAGCTAGCGCAATCGACAGGCGGACTGGACGGCACGCTGGACAGCTGGGGCGATCGACAGGCAGACTGGACGGCACGCTGAACAGCTAGCGCGATCGACAGGCGGACTGGACGGCACGCTGGACAGCTGGGGCGATCGACAGGCAGACTGGACGGCACGCTGAACAGCTAGCGCGATCGACAGGTGGACTGGACGGCACGCTGAACAGCTGGGGCGATGGACAGGCGGACTGGACGGCATGCTGAACAGCTAGCGCAATCGACAGGCGGACTGGACGACACGCTGAACAGCTAGCGCGATCGACAGGCGGACTGGATGGCACACTGAACAGCTAGGGCGATCGACAGGCGGACTGGACGGCATGCTGAACAGCTAGCGCGATCGACAGGCGGACTGGACGGCACGCTGGACAGCTGGGGCGATCGACAGGCGGACTGGACGGCACGCTGAACAGCTAGCGCGATCGACAGGCGGACTGGATGGCACACTGAACAGCTAGCTCGATCGACAGGCGAACTGTCTGGACGGCACGCTGAACAGCTAGCGCGATCGACAGGTGGACTGGGCGGCACGCTGAACAGCTGGGGCGATCAACAGGCGGACTGGACGGCACGCTGAACAGCTAGCGCGATCGACAGGCGGACTGGACGGCAGGCTGAACAGCTAGCTCGATCGACAGGCGGACTGGCTGGACGGCATGCCGAACAGCTAGCTCGATCGACAGGCGGACTGGCTGGACGGCACGCTGAACAGCTAGCGCAATCGACAGGCGGACTGGACGGCACGCTGGACAGCTGGGGCGATCGACAGGCAGACTGGACGGCACGCTGAACAGCTAGCGCGATCGACAGGCGGACTGGACGGCACGCTGGACAGCTGGGGCGATCGACAGGCAGACTGGACGGCACGCTGAACAGCTAGCGCGATCGACAGGTGGACTGGACGGCACGCTGAACAGCTGGGGCGATTGACAGGCGGACTGGATGGCATGCTGAACAGCTAGCGCAATCGACAGGCGGACTGGACGACACGCTGAACAGCTAGCGCGATCGACAGGCGGACTGGATGGCACACTGAACAGCTAGGGCGATCGACAGGCGGACTGGACGGCATGCTGAACAGCTAGCGCGATCGACAGGCGGACTGGACGGCACGCTGGACAGCTGGGGCGATCGACAGGCGGACTGGACGGCATGCTGAACAGCTAGCGCGATCGACAGGCGGACTGGCTGGACGGCACGCTGAGCGGCTAGCGCGATCGACAGGTGGACTGGACAGTACACTGAACAGCTAGCCTGCGTCGACATGCAGACGAGTCACGGCTAGCCTGCATTGATACGCAGACGAGTCAACCTGCTGAACAGCTAGCCTGCGTTGACACACGGGCCCACTGAACAGCTAGCATGCTCGACAGGTGGGCTGGATGGGGCGGGGGGTGGCCGAAGGCCGCTACGGGCGTCTAGTTTTAGCAAACCTCTCAGACCAACGGTTGAAGCGCCTATAGAGGACAAACATTTCTTCCAAAATTTTAATTAGCTAATATCTCATTATCAGTAATCAAGTTTTAGGTTTAGTGGCTTGGCATAGACTTGCCATAAGAAACTGTTCAAGGAAATCAAAAAAAAATTGGGGGTTTACTCGGCACTTTTTGGAGTTTTACTCTTGGTGGAAACCACCCGAAAAAACGGCTATGTCCAAGAAAAATCGCCAAATCGACGATATCTCAAAATCGGAGCTGCCTATCAAGAAATCCTTTGGGCGTCTATTTTCTTTGCAATAGCTGCAGATGCTGTCCAAGTTTCATATCGATACCTTTAGCCGTTCACGAGTGGCGCTCCAAAAACCTGGCAGAGAACATGAAAAAAAAAGCCACAAAATTGGAACATTTTTGGAACTATTGACCCCTTACAGTAAAGCAAGGAAACGCGTTATGGCGCATTCGATGCCCCAGAAGAAGGCGGTTCATTTGCGCCATAACGCGTCGAAATCCGTTCAGGCAATCAAAAGTTATAGGCGATCGAAAATTCAAAAACCCGCATTGAGAAGTGGTCACATATTAGGGTTGTACGCTGACGCGTACACCCTGATTGACAATGCTTATCACGAATCTGGCATTCGTTTTCCAATTTGTTACAGTAATGACAAGATATAGCATTATCCTTTTCTACAGTAGTAGGGCTGTTTGTGGGTTCTGTCTGCAATGCAGTGCCAAGAGTTGTGCTGGATGGATTGAGCTGAAATTTTGTGTGAAGCTTGCTTGGCACATTTCACCATCAAAATAAGAGTGGCACCTCTGAAGCTACCGTAATCCCTGAATTATGCAAATATAAATAAACTATATAGTAATACAGCTCATTTTATGCGTGCTTCTGACTTATCAGAAGTGTTTAGAAAAAACTTCCACACAGATCAATAGTGCAGTAGTTATGTGTAGTGGTTACTGCTCTGTGGGTCCTGGGATCAACCCTGCCCCATGAAAACTTTTATTTATTATTTTTTTTTTGTTTTGCAGGTGTTCATGCTATAAAAACTTGTATTACTAAAGCACGTTCTCTGTTTGTATGCAATGCACGTAAGGAAGACTCAAGCCTAAGCCCGCCGAAAAGCGCTCACCCACAGCGCGCCAGAATGGAATCGGAAGCGTCGGACAGTGCTCCTATGTAGCTTACAGCAGGTCCAAAGGCCTTGCACAAGCATCCAGGATGAGAGCGCCGCTTTGGCAAGTCGCTCCAAGAGGAAGGGAGGCCGTTCAAAATTTTCGACGAGTTCTACAGAGCAGTCACGGAGCTTCAGAAGAAACGTATTATTTAGTTTCTCAATGGCGCTCAAATGTTGAGCGGTGCAACTATTTATTACCGCCGCCTACTGAGCAGTCGGCGGCGCGTGCACAATCCGATCGGGAAGCTGCAGCACTGGGCCTGGATCACGATGCATGAACATATGTGAGCAGCCATGCAGATTAGCAAGCCAATTATTATTAGCTGGCTCTGAAGGGCTGATTAAAACGATTAGCCCGCTGCCACAAAATATGGGATTTATGGTGTGTCTGCTCAAGATGGTATAGTGCCCAATTTTTACTATCGAATGTAATGACTGGAGATGTAATGACGCAAGAATAAAGCGTTACAAAAATGGTAAAACGTTTTCCTGTATTGCAGAAGGGCATTGGTTGACTTCCTTTGGCTTTTGCTGCAGCACTTCACAGATTCGTCATTGTTGCTTTTCAACTGAGCATTCGCAGCATGATTATGACACATTGTATTTATGATGAGTCTCTACTGAGGACATAAAAACATTGATACTGAATCACTTCTGATGTAATGACTGGAGATGTAATGACGCAAGAATAAAGTGTTACAGCAAAAAAGGTGAAATGTTTTCCTGTATTGCAGAAGTGCATTGGTTGCATTGGTTGACTTCCTTTGACTTTTGCTGCAGCACTTTACAGATTTGTCATTTTGCTTTTCAACTGAGCATTTGCAGCATGATTTTATGACACATTGTATTGATGATGAGTCACTACTGATGACATGAAAATATTGATGCTGAGTCACTTTGGAGCACTTTGCCAGCAGGAGTCCTGGGTTGAAGCGGCTAGTATCTATAACTGGGGTAGGGGGTTTGGGGACACCCTATTTTCCAGACCCCCAAACCCCCCACCCCAGAATTTTCACAAGGGATTTTCACCCTATTTATACTCATTCTTGACTAAAAAATACCTGCATAACTGAAAAAATGGCCAGCTACCCCACTTTTTGCTCCAGAGACCCCTAAATTCGGCCTAAATTACAGGTATGTTTCAGTGGGCGCTATTGGTGATGGGTGTTTTTTGAAGTACTGTATCGGTTTGTCCTCCGTACCGTACTTGTACCAAACATTTCGCGCATTTGCCGTTGCATGTTTGAAATGGCAGTTGAAGGGAAACAAGTTCAGTGGGCCCTAACCCCGCCTAAGCCTAAGCAAGGCCTAAGACAGAAAATCTTTTTGTTTTCTGCAATTGTAGTGTTAGCAAACAAAGAAAGGCCTAAGTCTAAGCAAGGCATTCCTAAACAAAGCCTAAGCCTAATAAAGTTGGTCGGCCCACTAGCCCACTGAATATAGGTTTTGGAAGGGGGAAGGTGGGGTTTCGAGCCGAAGCGCCAAAACGTTGCGGTCGTCCTTCCACCTTCGCGCTTCCAACTGCGTTTTTCCGCTTGGGTGCTGCTCACTCATTCACCCATCATCACAGCCAACCAACCAACCTAGCAGCCCGCTTTCTTTCTCTTGGCGGCTCCCGCGCTATCTCTTCTCCGTGGTCGTTGATGTCACGCGCGCTTTGCGCCTTTCACTGCCGAGTTTGAAGCACTTAAATTCCGCAAAAAAAACACCCGAAAATGTCCATCGGCTACGCGCAACCGCAGCCGGCGCAGTCGCAACAGCAGAACGTGCTCCTGAACGGCTCGGTAGTGGGCGACGGCAGCTGGCTGCTGACCGTCCACGTGACGGACATGCGACTGACGCGACAGCTGAGGGTCAGGGGCGATAAGCACATTGGTGGACTCATGCTGCAGCTGGCCGAAGAAATCGGTGAGTCGGTAGCTTCTCTCGCGAACATTTGAGATGGTTAACTCGCGAACATTTAGCTTCTCGCAATGGTGGTATCCCCGTTGTCAACGTAGGTGTAACTGGGTAGTGTGTAGGTACAGGTCACTCCCCCCCCCCCCTTCAGCTTCGGTCAATCCTGCAGGAAAAGTAGGGCCACCCCCCCCCCCCCCCCCGCAGCTTTAGTCGCAGCTGCACTCATCGCAGGTTAGCCGCATGGCTGCATGTGTTTCTCATACTTCCCAAGATGTTTTTCAGGCCTGTGAGCAGTATTTATTGTCCTATATGAAAAATCTCGCATTTGTATTTACGCACCTACAGACCATTTTGGAGTCTTTCGAGTGCGTTTTCGGTCAAAAATTTACCAAATTTTGCCTGTGGCGCTGTGTTTTCAGCATAGTCGCAGCATTTTCAAGGTCATTATTGAGGCTGGAGAACGAAAAATTCTATCAAATTTGGTCGTGTCACCCCCATCGACTTTTGAAAAATCCCAGATTCACCCCCCCCCCCTCAGCTTCGATGGTCCTAATCAGTGTGCCTTCTGTCCTGATATTCACTTTGTAGGCGCCAGTCTACCATTTTAAGCAAACTTTTCGTTGCAGCTTCATCGTGCGAAAACGCGTGAATTCTCTAGCCCCTCCCTGTTTTTTGTGGACGCATACGATTTTAATTGGGACAACTTGGTTGCTGCACCCCCCCCCCCCGAATTTTTGTCGAGCAGCATGGCTCAGACCCTTGTTGCTGGTTGCTTGTTGACTTACTTTCATTCCAAACCACCCACTCCAGTGGCAGTGTGTGTTGGTGAGTTGTCAGAGGGGGGGGGGGTACAAGTAAGTAGACAAGCGTACCACGTTACTCATTTTACGCGCGTGCACCACACCACACGCCAGAGATCTTCTATTGCACTAGCTGCTGGCCGGTCAGCAGCTAACGCTAGGCCTAGCTGAGTTGCGATGTGGCGAATGCGCAGTGCGCGCACTCGCCACATCGCAACTGGTTTCCATATGGTGTCTGTTACATAGGTGGGGTCGGGACGGTATAGCCCCCCCCCGCCCCTGCTGGCTGTAGCCGTCCCGTTTTTTTACCCCCCCCCCCCATCCGGCCATGGCCATCCCAGAGATTATTTGCGGGAACCCAGCTCTCACTATTGAAAAGTTGGGTAAAGATGCGTGCTTTTGCTTACGGCGCAATAGGTGTAGGCTTTAGACGCAACCTACACCTATTGTGGTTGGCAAACTGGCAAGATCGGGGGGGGGTGCAAATCCAGCTGCACATATAAGAAATATTCTCTGACGAACAAGTTCTTTATGGCAATGAGGTGCGCTCTGGCCGCTATAATAAATAGTAGACACTAAACATTTTTCGGGGTTTTTAAGGACCGATCCGCAATCGTGTGATCATAGCGGTTGAGTCAGACGCATTTTTGGGTTGTTTATTTATTATTTGGCGAAGGAGGGGGGGGGGGGTGGTGTAAGTAGGTGTGCTGCTGTCGTCATTTTCACTGCGTTGCGCTCTCAACGTTCCTGCTAAAACAAGAATGCCATTTACTGCCTCTTGGGGGAGGGGGGGGGGGGCTTATAGGGAGGTGGCGGGAAGTGAGTGACATCTGTTCCGGGGGGGGGGGTGGGTTCTTAACCTCAGTCTAGCGTTTCCCTCCTTTTGTTATCCGTCTCTGTCTACCCCCCCCCCGTGCGCTGCCAACTACGACAAAACCCTCTCCTCACAACACTAGCCCTCCCGCTTGCAGGGGCGTGGAGGGAGTGGAGGGAGGGAGCGAGGTCAAAGGAGGGAGGCGGTCAACAACAGTTGCGTCGGCCACGCCACTGCAGCCAGCGACCGAGTGCCCGTTTTGGCAGTCTCTCTGGCTCGCGGAGGCGCCCCCCCCCCAACGAACGGATGCAGCTTTTGCTTCTCTAGCCGCCGGGAGCTAAACTCAGGGAGCTCACACCAGGCACGGTTGGGGGGGGGGGGGGTAAGTGCACATATGCGAGTAGTGGTGGGCACGGAAATGACTCGAGAAATCAGCACATACATTATACCATTAGATGGAAATGAGGGAACCAGACACTTGGCGGGGAAATAACAAAGAAAAACGAATTTTTCGCGACATGTTGGTGTACTGTATGCAGTACGGTTATGCAAATCGACAAACAGACGTGCTGCAGACGTGTCGAGAGATTGGTCCGACCACGCGTTCTGGTGGCCTGCCAAGCGGAAGTGGCTCACCCACTTTCGGTCCACGCTAGATCAGGTGATTCGCGCTGGCTTCGTGCCTTCAACAACAGCAAATACAATAAAGCAACACGGAACAATTCACTGGGAATGGATGGCCTCACACCACACACTATGTTGACATCATACCTGTAACTGGGCCTGGGGTGGGTGGGGATTTTTTCAACACCCCAGCCCCCCAGAATTTTCCCAAGGGATTTCCAATCTGTCTAAAACGATAAAAGTGAGTAAATGTTGGTGTATTTTAGTCTTCTTCAGTGTTATGTTGTTATATGACCATAAAACAGCTAAATAACACTGTTTAGACCCTATTTATACCCATTTTTGACCAAAAAGTACCACTATAACTCAAAAAATGGCCAGCTACCTTCCCTTTTTGCTCCACACACCCCCCCAGAATTCGGCCATTTACCCCTGCCCACTCTTCCAGACCCGGTTACAGGTATGGTCGACCTCCGTTCGTTTGACCAAAAAAAACAAACACACTGCAAGCGAGGTGTTTAGGTGGGTGTCACAGCGTCGGTGGAACTGGAGTTCACCCCCACGCACAAGATGGCTCGGGTGCAGCTGCCCGACCTGCAGATGATCGACACGAAACTGGACTACTCCAGACCAGGGCCGTTGGGCGGACTTGAATCACTCGAAACCGGTTTAAAATTTGAATTAAAAACTTGAAATTGGACTTCTCAACCTTTCCTTACTCCGGGGCACTATTGGAGGATTCCATCGTGGGGCCTAGGTAAAGTACACCCTGTCTACTCGTATGTAGTCAGTCTCCCTCTAGTGGTGGTAGCACTAGACCTAGCCAGCTAGTCCAAAATCTCCCCGCCCACCAGTCCCTGTCAGTCTTCAACGCCGTCTTGGACCTCAGCAAGGAGTTGGGCATCCGCCACCCCGAGGAGTTGTCTCTCAAGAGATTCGTGCCCCCGGATCAGCTGAGATCCGCCTTCGGCATCGAAAGCGAAAGCGGCCACCAGAAACTGCCCCTGGGCGCTGAGGCGCCCGGCCCTGGCACCCTCAAGAGACAGCAGCCCATCTTTGCCAGGTGCGTGCGTGCCGGTGCGTGCATGCGTGCGTGCGTGCGTGCGTGCGTGCGTGCGCTCATTCCGGTGCGCGCGTGCTGGTGCGTGCGTGCGTGCCGGTGCGTGCGCGTGGCGGTGCGTGTCACCAGTTCCCACAAACCGATTCAAATTTTTAAAAATTTAAAAAAAAAGCAAATTCAGCGCCCAGAACATCAGCGGCCGCGCGCAGTCGCCGGGCGGCGCCGCCGCCACACCCACGCACGCCCAGTATCTTAGCTCGGACGCGGCCAGTACGCTGCCCACCCGTGGTCATGCTGGATCCTCTGGGCAAGTTAGTTATTTTTTCGTTTTTCAATTTTTCATGGGCGTGCCAGAAGCTGTCACAAGAGTCACTGCAATTCATGGGACAAAATTCCGTCTATATTTGCGAATTTGAGACAGCAGCGAAACGTAGTGTACACGTGTCGTGTGCTTTATGAGTCGTTGGTGAAACACGTTACCATTATCATATTTTTTTTCATTTTTAAATTCCGTTCGCTTTAGTATGCCACCATTATCCGATTGTCTAAAAGTAAGTCAAATTAAAAAAAAAACTTTTCTCCCAATTAGGGGAGTCTAAACGGCGCCGGGGGTGGGACGCTACTCCAGACGCCTGGGGGCATCTCGGCGCCCAGCCGAAGTTGGGGCGAAGGTCTGAGCGGGGAGCAGTACGACCCCCAGCTCGTGCACACCCCCAAGATTCCCCAGCAAGCGGTGAATGCCACGGCCTTTCGCCCTCAGAGCCTAGAGCAGAAGGCGGCCCTCAACAAGTCCTGGCTCGACAGCTCCAGGTGCTGTCAGTGCGTGCGTGCGTGTGTGCGTGTGTGTGTGCGTGCGTGTGTGTGTGTGCTTGCGAGTGGGTGTGTGTGTTTGTGTGTGCGTGCGTGTGTGCGTGCGTGCGTGCGTGCGCGTGCGTGCTGGTGCGTGCGTGCGTGTGCTTGCGTGCGTGCGTGTGTGCCGGTGCTTGTGTGCCGATGCGTGCGTGCGGGCGTGCCGGTGCGTGCGTGCGTGCCTGTGCGTGCGTGCGTGCATGTCGGTGCGTGCGTGCTGGTGCGTGCGTACCATTTTGCGGCCACCCCCTCCAATTAGCACCCCCCCCCCCTCCTTCAGGTCCCTCATGGAGCAGGGCGTCTTCGAGGGCGACCTGGTGCTGCTGCGCTTCAAGTTCATGACCTTCTTCGACCTGAACCCCCGGGTGAGTACGTGTGCACCCAAACTGCACTCAAAATGCACTCAAATTTGCCAAATTGTCTAGTACGACCCGGTGCGCGTGAACCAGCTGTTCGAGCAGGCCAAATGGTCGGTGCTGCTCGAGGAAATCGACTGCACGGACGAGGAGGCGTACATGCTCGCTGGAATGCAGGTGGGGAGCATGTTACTACTCTATTACAAGCTCCCCCCCCCCCAAATTCCTGGCAGAGCGGTATACGCACAAGCGACCTCAATGTGTCAGATATATGATGGTATTGCTGCTATGGAATGCTACTGCACGATCGAATGTACATTTCCGTCAAGTTGCAGTTATGCGGTCGTTGAAACATTTTTCGGTGAACCATTTTTGGGGCATTTGTTAAATCTTCGCTAAATAAAGCCTGCGCGCTTTTGGGCTTTTTGGAATACTCAGAGATTTGTGTATGTGTGCTGTGGCAGTCAGGCTGTATTAGCAGGCGTGCTTTTCATATTCTGGTTGTTTCAGAACGAACAAGCATTTTGACGTCGCCTTTGACATAACAGATTGTCTCGCAATATCGTATTTCACTCTCTGCGCTGTCTTGTTTTTTTTCGCTTCATTCAATTTGTTTCGTTGTTGCCTTATCCCTCCCTGGCCCCTGGCTTCGATATGGGTGATTACTTTGAGGATGTACCTTTTGCGCGACCAATTGTTCGTGCTTTTCTTTCCTTTCGCAGCCGTGGTGCACTTGTCTAGGCAGTTATGCTGGAACTGTTCGATTCTTGGGGCAGTGCGGGCGTGTTTCATTGTGCGTCGTCTTTGAAATTCCCTTCGAACTCTAGCTGTTTTTTTTCAGCTGCAAGCGCAGTTGCGCTCCGGCGAGCCCGTCGAGGATGGTCTGGACGAGCAGGACGGTGGGGCCGGTGGTGGTGGTGGTGGGGGAGAAACCGGTGTGGAGTCCCTTCTGGACGAGTTGGAGGAGCAGCTCAACGTAGCAGCCACTCAGAGAAGCGACATAACCAAGGTGCCGGAACTGGCGGAGTACCTCAAGTACTTCAAGTGGGTTTTTTTTTTTGGAGAAATGGGGTGACGGCACGCACGCGCGCTCGCACGCACGCACGCACCGGCACGCACGCACGCACGCACCGGCACGCACGCACGCACGCAGGCACTCACGCACCGGCACGCACTCACGCACCGGCACGCACTCACGCACCGGCACGCACGCACCGGCACGCGCGCACCGGCGCGCACGCACTGGCACGCACCGGCACGCACGCACGCACCGGCACGCACGCACGCACCGGCACGCACGCACGCACCGGCACGCACGCACACACGTACGCACGCACGCAGGCAACGCTTGCAGGCCGAAGAAGCTGACGCTCAAGTCCTGGAAACGGGCGTTCTTTCGGTTCCGGGATTTGGACCTGTGCTACTACAGGAATGTCCAAGACGCTGTAGGAACGCCGCACGCCAAGTTCCACATGAAAGGTGCGATGGCGGACACCGAAATCTTTTTCGGGGGGGGGGGGGATTTTGCTGGTGCGAGGAAGGGAAGAACCCTGTTGAACTTTTTGGATGTTGAGCTGTTTAGACGGTAGTTTGGGCACCTAATCGGTCCATTTTTGACGATTAATTAATAAAAACGGCGCCGCTGGCGAAACTTTTGCTATTTTCGACCACCTACAAGCATTTTTTATGCGGAAAACAGGTCCGCTAGGCACGTTTCTTCTCCCACCGCGTTGTCCCCACCCCCCTAGATTTCTGATTTCGGGAGGGGGAATTCCCCCTTTCCCTCCCCCTGGATCTCCTACTGGAAAGGTGCCCTATTTTTTCGTGTTCTAACTTGAGTCATTTTTTAATTTAGTTTAGAGGGAAGGAAATCTTATCTTTCTTACACCAAACATGTTACTGTAAACATACGGTCGTATTTATGGCCCCCCAATGAACCGTCCTTGTTTGTCACGTATTCCCTTGACGAGGGTGGTGGGTGTGATTGGGAAATTTTCCTTTGGTTATTTGTTATTGAAACTTGTTTGTTCAGGTTGCGAAGTGAGCCCCGAAGTGAATATCGGCCAAGGCAAGTACACCATCAAGCTGCTGATTCCTTCGGCGGAGGGAATGACCGAACTGATGCTCAGATGCGACTCCGTAAGATTGCTTTCAATTTTTAAATTTTCAATTTTCAATTTTCAACCTCTTTCAGGAGCAGCAGTACATCAAGTGGATGGCCGCGTGCAAGCTGGCCGCCCGAGGCAAGACCATGGCCGATGCCAGCTATCAGGTTGGTTGCGCCGGCACGCACGCACGTACGCACCAGCACGCACGCACGTACGCACCGGCACGCACGCACGCACGCACTGACACGCACGCAAGCACGCACGCACACACGCACCGGCACGCACGCACCGGCACGCACACACCAGCACGCACGCACGCACGCACCTGAACGTTCGACACACGCACGCACGCCCAGCCACGCACGCACCGGCACGCACGCACGCACGCACGCACGCACCGGCACCACGCATTCACGCACGCACGTCTTAGGGCGAGGTGGACGGCTTGAAGAAGCTGCTGGCGATGCAGCAGCCTGTGGGGGCCGGGCCGGCTGGGGGAGGGGGCAGGGGCCCCCAAGGACCCGCCTCCCACAAGGACGGGCCCCCCACGCCGCAGGACCTAAGGCCCGAAGAATGGCTGCCGCTCAAGATCTGCAGGAGGGCCAACAGACAACAGGTCTTGACGGTGGAACGTTTCTTATACGCTTCTCAGTTTTTACTGGTTGGGGGGGAGGGAGGTAAGAACCTGGGTAGGGACCCCCTCCAAGTTGCAGGTATGTACTGCACTCCTCCCAGTTTGTCAATAGTTTTTTTTTCTACTACATTGTTAAAAGTAGTGAACTGAAGCATTTATCGATCTCGCATTGCCTCAGCCATGTCGGACCCCTTTACGTGGGGGCTGGGACAGGCCCACAAGGCCGCCAAGTTTTGACACCTCAACGGAGTTCGCCGCACAGAGTCGATGGCAGTCGGGTTTTTGCTGCGGCGTCGGGGTCTCCCTGCCTACCTGCGACGCCTGCTTCTAAAGGCAGGAGATGTGGAGTCGAACCTGGGACCGGTGAATTGGCCGTGCCGCTTCTGCGGCCGGACGACGGCCAACAAAAATCAGTACTCCATCATATGCCGCGCCTGCAATAAATGGTGTCACCGAGGCTGCGCCGGACTGACCGTAGCGGAGATACGCGGACTGGAAGGCAGGCACTGGGAGTGCGGCTGCCGAACCGCCCACGAGCAGCTGCCAGCCTTGCCTCTCCCTCCTGGCGCCTCCCTCGAGGCGCTTGGCGTCCGCCTCCAGCTGCCTGGCGGCGACGTCGACCTGTGGAACTTGTACCGCCCGCCGGCACGTGGAGGCGCCGCCGACCAACGAGACGGGCAACTCCACCTGGCCCACTGGCCCAACACGCCCAGCGCGATCATCTGCGCGGACGCAAACGCACACGGCTCGTGGGACGCGGGCAGAGACACTGATGAACTAGGCGACCAGCTGGACGACTGGCTCGCCAGCAATAATATGGCCGTCCTCAACGACGGCAGCGCGACTCGCGTAGGCGGCGCGGGCGTCGCCTCGGCGCCAGACGTGACGGTCGCGTCGTGCCAGCGCGTCGCGGCTCTCTCCTGGCGCGTCACCCCCACCATTGGATCCGACCACCTGTGCCCATCCTCATCTCGCTCGTAGGCCAGTGTCCCCCCGGCTCCCAACGAGCCCGCGGCACGGCCAAACTACAAGAAGACCGACTGGCAGGCGTTCAAACGCCTCGTAGCCGACGCGCTCCGCGGCAGCCACCTCGAGAGGGGGGTCAGTGGAGAATGAGCACTCCCTCCTCGCGAATGCACTCTTCGCGGCCGCGCGGCGCGCCACGCCCTACACGACCAGGCCGCGCCCTCGCCCGTGGTGGACCACCGCGTGCGAGCAGGCGCGCAGGGCGTGCCGGCGCGCCTTCCGCCTGCTACAGCGCAACAGAACGCAGGGCCGGCCCGTCGACCCTACGCCCTACCAGCACGCACGCGCCCACCTTGACTACACCATCAAGCAGGAGAAAATGCGGTCGTGGCGTGAGTTTGCGGACACGCTCGACCCACGCGTGCCGACAAGCAGAGTGTGGTCCACAATCCGAGCGATGGACGGACGCAGGCGCGTCCCCCTCCCGGACTCGCCCCTGATCGTCGGCGCACGAGCACTGACAGACGATCGCGGAAAGGCCAACGCCGCGATGGCCACATACGCGGCAATCAGCCGGGTCCGCGTCCCTAGAGACCAGGCGAAGGACGCCTACCAGACGACCCGAGCTCGGCTACGAGAGCCGACCGCTGCCACCCTCCTGCCCGCTCCAGCAGCTGAGCATCTCGACCCGTCGGACAGGCCTTTCACAGAGGCCGAGCTGACGATGGTCCTGGCCAAGATGAAGAACAGCGCCCCTGGAGCAGACAACATCCACCCCCTACTATTGAAGAACCTACCGCCAGAGGGACTGCAACGGCTACTGGATCATCAACCGGACGATGGCTGAGGGCAAGATCCCCTCGGCGTGGAGACGCACAGTCATTGTGCCCATTCTCAAGAAGGGCAAGCCAGCCAACGAACCGTCGAGCTTCCGTCCCTTGTCCCTGCTCTCGTGCATCGCCAAGACGGCTGAGGCGATGATGCAGCGTCGCCTCGCCGTCTGGGCGAACGAGCAGGGGCTGCTGCCAGCCGAACAGGCTGGCTTCAGACCGGGACGGTCCACGCCCGACCCACTCGCCAGCATTGCCCAGCGCGCCCTAGACGACCTCCAACTCCACCGACGAACGCTGGTCGTCGACGTCGACTTCAAGGCCGCCTTCGACCGCGTTTGGAGGGGAGGGCTGCTGCGCGACTTGGCCTTGGCCAGTCTCGCCCCGCGCTCCCTTAGCTGGCTGCGCGCCTTTCTCTCCGACCGCCGGGGGCGCGTCCGCTGGAACAGTACGCTGGGACGGAGCCGCCTCTTGAAAGAGGGCGTGCCCCAGGGCTCGCCACTCTCCCCCCCCCCCCTCCTGTACTGCCTGTCGACCGCCTCCCTCCCTACTGCCGTCCACGCTGCCGCTCCCTCCGTCAAGTTCTACCAGTACGCCAACGACGTCTCGCTGACGGCCAGCGACGTCCACCCGCACACCGCTGCCAGGGACATGCAGAGGGCACTCGACGGACTGGCAGGCTGGGCGGCCCAGCACCAGGTGCGCATCTCCGTCGAAAAGACAGAGGCCCTGCTGGTCACTGTCGACCCGGCCCAACAAAACAAGATGCAGCCCTCCCTCAGGCGGGCGCCAACAGGCATCGACACTGCTGGAGACGACGCCCGCGGGAGTCGAACCCATTGCGCACCCGCGGGTGACGGCCGACAACCGCGCGCTACAACACTACACCGCGAACACACCGCGGCAAAGCGTTCACTGGCGCGCGACGGGCGACTCGCAGCTGGGAGCCGATGGCGGGACTGACGCGCGCCGAGGAGACTGCGCTCCACCAACTCCGCGTAAACCGCTTCGCGCCGCTACAATCAACGCAACACCGGCACGGGCGCGCCGACGCGACCTCGCGCCCACGATGCCCATCAGATGAGCCAGAGGACTCGGACCACACTACCTCCTAACATGTCCTGCGTGGACGAGACAACGCGTCGCGGCGCTATGGCAGCAACCAGACATAACGATACTGCAGACAGCACCCGGCAACGTCATCGACTTTGTGCGACGAACTGGCTATCTGTAGCCCCGGAATCAGTGAAGCCGGCCGGCACAACAACAACAACAACAACAACAAGAATCTCGCATTGCGTTGCGTACGGTGTTATCTCTCTTGCCGAGCTCTTGTCCATAAAAAAAAGTTTTATGGTGTGGCTGCAGTCAATCAGTTCCATTCATTATATCCAAATTGCGACTCTAGGAAATTGATTTTAAAATTTTTGGAATAAATTAATCAATGAATTACCGTAAACCCTATGATTAGCCCCCCCGGGGGGCTAATTTTTTCGTTCGAGCTCTAGGAGGGTGTATAATTATAGGGGGGGGCTAATTATAGGGGGGGGGGGCTTATAAACTGGAAGTGTCGATGAGTGGGAAGATGTGTGGGCAAAAAGGCGCGTGGAGGCGATTTTTAAGGGAAAAAGGCGCTGTGCACACACGTTGGTACACTCTAACACACTCTCACACAGTCTCACATGCACATACGTGTACATACATACACATACGCGACCATACATACACCCAGACATGGAAACATGTGCGTTTTAGACGATGGTCCATTTAGGGAGGGGGTGTAATTATAGGGGGGGGGGGCGCGCCTTATTAACTCAAAGTGGTCTTGGGAGGGTGTATTATTATAGGGGGGGGGGGCTAATTATAGGGGGGCTAATTATAGGGTTTACGGTAACTACAATCGAATGTTCAGCACGTCAAGCGAATCAGCGACGCGCACGCCAACGTGCGCGGCCTGTCGGCGACGGAAGCGAAAATGCAGTATATTCGCGCATGGGAAGCCTTGCCCGAACTTGGTGAGAGATTTTTCATTGAGTTAGAACAATTGTGCTTTTTAAGAGAATTATTTATGTATTATTTTTTCCATAAATCGGAAGGCACTGCACGCAGCAGTGCTTTGGGAGTTGGTGTTAGGCTGTACATGGCAAGCTATAAATAATAGATGCGTTGGCCGATTGGCCTTGCTGTGAATATTTAATTAATTAATTAATTAATTGACTATCGAAGGGCTGCCGATTTACCGATTCCCTGGACCCCTTGTGTCTCTTTTGCCGTTTACAATTTTTCTCAATTTCCAAAAAAAAACTAATTTATCCGAATTTCTTGCCAGGCGTCCACTACTTCGTGGTCAAGTACAAGGAGCGTTCGTCGCAGCGGTCGTCGCGCCCGGAATTGCTGGCCGTCGCCAGCAATCGGCTGATGCGTCTCAGTTTGGATTCGGGAGACACCCAGCGGACGTGGCGTTTCGCCGCCATGAAGAAGTGGCACGTCAACTGGGAGATCAAGCACGTTCTGGTGGGTGTATTGGCGCGCAGTTAGCTAGACTCACGACATCTATCGACAAAAAGCATTTGTACTGTCTACACCATTAATGAAGGAGAAGAACGGGGGTGGGTGAAACTTTCCCCGGTATTCCCCCCCCCTGAAATATCCCCGACCCCCACCACTTTGAATCCTCCAACACCCCCACGCTTTATTGTGCAATTGCATTGCCAGTTTTTTTTTTGTGTTGGGGGGATGAATTTGGCCGAATTTCTGCAACCGCAGTTTGAGGTTCCTACTTCTCGACATAGGTACTTGTAACCAGGTCTGGAAGATTAGGGGGGGATAGCCGACAATTTTTTTAAATTATACTGGTACTTTTTGGTCACAAATGTGTCAAACTAGGCTCCAAATGGTGTTATTTAGCTGTTTTATGGCCATTCACACTGAAATGCACTGGAAAACACCAACATTTACTCACTTTTATCGTTTTAGACAGAGTGAAAATCTTTTGGGAAACTTGTGGGGGTTTGGGGGGGGGGGGGTGTGAAAAATTGGGGCCCCAAACCCCCCCCCCCCCCCTCAGTTACACTCACTTCCACGTCCGAAGGAAAATTGCCAATGTTTTCGTTTCCTCTTTTCAGATTCAGTTCGAAAAAGAGGACGTTGAACTGAAGCCGCTCTCGGCAGACTGCAAGGTTTGTGTTGTCGTGGCATTTTCCCAACATTTTTTTAATAGAATATTTGCGTGCAATGAGCGTACATGTGTGTGTGTGTGTGCGCGACCACACTTGACCACGGGTGCCTCTATGTATTTTGCTTTTCCAACCACCGCGGGCGCATCAGAAAACACCCAAAGTAGCAGTTATACCTATAAGCGTTGAAACATTTTTAGAAGATGTTTGACAGTTTGACACACCTAGCCTTTGAGAACGCCCCCACACTTGTATTGCAACTGGGGAGGGGGGGGGGGGGGTATGACATACCTGTAACCGGGTCTGGAAGAGTGGGGGGGGGGGGGTTGGCGGTAAACGGCCGAATTCTGGGGGGGAGGGGGTCTGGAGCAAAAAGTGGGGGTAGCTAGCCATTTTTTGAGTTATGCTGATACTTTTTGGTCAAAAATGGGTATAAATAGGGTCTAAACAGTGTTTTTTAGCTGTTGAATGGTCATACATATAAGACTGAAAAGGACTGAAATACACCAACATTTACTCACTTTTATCGTTTTAGACAGAGTGAAAACCCTTGTAAAAATTCTGGGGGGGGGGTGTTGGGGGTGGTTGAACAATTCTGCCCCCCTCCCAGTCCAGGTAATATAACAGTCAGAGTGAACCCCCACAAATTGTTCTAAAGTAGTCTAAGGTTATGAGTTTTGTATACTTTTCAACGTTTTTACCCTAAAATAGCTCAATTTTTTAATTTAGACCTTATTCGGAGTCTGATATTTGGCCAAAAGGTATCTAGGTATTTGGACGCTATTGGTGTCACATTTTCAATTCGGGACATACCAATTTTGCCTCCCCCTTGGATTGCCCCCCCCCCCACACACACACACACACACGCACGCACGCCCTGACACGCACGCACTGACACGCACGCACTGACACGCACGCACTGACACGCACGCACTGACACGCACGCACTGACACGCACGCACTGACACGCACGCACTGGCACGCACGCACTGGCACGCACGCACTGGCACGCACGCACTGACACGCACGCACTGGCACGCACGCACGGACTCGCACGCACGCACAGGCACGCACTGACTGGCACGCACGGACTGGCACGCACGGACTGCCACGCACGCACTGCCACGCACGCACTGACACGCACGCACTGGCACGCACGCACTGACACGCACGCACTGGCACGCACGCACTGACACGCACGCACTGACACGCACGCACCCGCACGCACGCACTGACACGCACGCACTGACACGCACGGACTCCGCACGCACGCACTGACACGCACGCACTGACACGCACGCACTGGCACGCACGCACTGACACGCACGCACGTACTGACACGCACGCACTGGCACGCACGCACTGGCACGCACGCACTGGCACGCACGCACTGGCACGCACGCACTGACACGCACGCACTGACACGCACGCACTGGCACGCACGCACTGACACGCACGCACTGGCACGCACGCACTGACACGCACGCACTGGCACGCACGCTCTGACACGCACGCACTGACACGCACGCACTGGCACGCACGCACTGACACGCACGCACTGACACGCACGCACTGACACGCACGCACTGACACGCACGCACTGGCACGCACGCACTGACACGCACGCACTGGCACGCACGCACTGACACGCACGCACTGACACGCACGCACTGGCACGCACGCACTGACACGCACGCACTGACACGCACGGACTGCCACGCACGCACTGACACGCACGCACTGGCACGCACGCACTGACACGCACGCACTGGCACGCACGCACTGACACGCACGCACTGACACGCACGCACTGGCACGCACGCACTGACACGCACGCACTGACACGCACGTACGCAGCGACTGTTGTACAGGTGGTGCACGAATTCATTGGCGGCTACATCTTCATGTCGCTGCGGAGCAAGGACAGCTCGCAGACCCTGGACGAGGAGATGTTCCACAAGCTGACGAGTGGCTGGAGCTGAACGATTAAGGGCTGATTAATTGACTAATTAAACCGCTAATTAGCACGTGCTAATTTGGGTGGAAGTGGAGAGGCGACACGGTGTAGTGCAGTAGGAGCGGCCCTCTAATAATAGCCCATCCACCGGTCTGAAGCATTTTGGGGGTGAGCAAAGCGCTAATTGGGTAAATGAATTGTGTGATTTAAATTTAATTAGTATCTACTGATGAAGAAATGACCAGTGGGCAATTATTTGCGGGGCAGTGGCATTAGTCGAGCGCGCCAAGCTTGTCATTCTTTTGTTATAAAGTGCTCTCAAAGCGTCGCACACAAAGACACGATTTCGTTTGATTAGTTTGCATTTTTATATTTTTGCGGGCTATATTTGCTGTTCGTTTTTGCCGATAGCGCGTTGTTTATAGCGTGTTGTATACTGTAACCCACCCAGTATATACGTACGGACGATTATTGGGTGGGTTCTGGTGAAATTGGCCTGCGATTACGGTAGTTTGGCTTGCTCGCGACGCGGCTAACGATTTTGGAAAGGGGTGCTTCTTGCGTGCATGCAAAGTTCAGGTCTGAAAGTTCAGCCTAAGTCTGGTGGTTGCCTACCGCCTAGCGACGCCGGGGAAAGCATGATCGCATACAGTACCCCTTTGCAAACAACCTGTTTGCTGTGTTGTTACAAAGGACGCGTTTCTATTTTTGTAAGGGGAGGGGGGTGTCTAGGTTCTCTGGTGCTTCGTTCGCTAATTAGGGGCGTGCGTTTGTGTCGCTGTGTAACGCGGCGCCCCGTCTCTGACAAGGTGAAATATGCGGCTACTGCTTGTGTCTCCAAGAATACACGCAAACACCGGGAATGAGTACGCCTTGGGGCGGGTGGGGGGGGGGGAGTTTAGTTCAGGTACGTTTTTAGTTCTAAGTTTTTATCACATTTGGTATGTGAGAAAAAAAGGGTGTTTGGTTGGGTAAGGGTTTAGAAGGTGGGGTTAATGGTTGGTGGGAGTGAAATGTCTGGGGGGGCCGTGTTGGTGTCTTGGTTTGTGGGGGGCAGCCCATTGTCCCTCGTGGGCTTGGTCTCGGAGGGATGTGGTGGTTTTTGTATGTTTTAAGTGCCCCCCCGCGGCGGTCTTTGGTGTTTGCGTCAGTGGTGTGGTGGTGTGTGTGAGGGTTTGGGGTGTGCTTTTGTTTGTTGTGTGTTAGTGCGTTTTTATAGTTGTGTGGTGTGTTTGTTTTTTTTGGTTGTTGGTGTAGGTGGGGGGGTGGGGTGTATATTCTTATGGTGGGTTCGTTGCTGTTTTCTCGTTTCTCTGTTGAGGGGGGCGCTGGTCCCTCTCGTGGGTGGTCTGGTGGGGGGTCGGAACAATTTTGTACAAAGTTAAGGATCCGAGGGTTGGGGGGTTGGGCAAGAGGGGGGGGGGGGGAGGGGGGCCACCCTCAGGGGGGGGGGGGGGCTGGGGGGGGGGGGGGGGGGGGCAGGCGGGGGGGGGGGGGGGGGGGAGAGGGAAAGGGGAAAAGAGGGGGGGGGGGAGGGGGGGGGGCGAGGGTGAAGGGCAAGGGGGGGGGGCGGGGCGCCCCCCCCCAGGGGGGGGGGGCGGGGGGGGGGGGGGGGGGGTAGGGGGGGGGGGGGGGGGGGGGGGGGGGGGGGGGGCGTGGTGGTGGTGGTGTGTGGTGGTGGTGGTGGTGTGTGGTGGTGAGTCGTGGTGTGTGGTGGTGTGTGGTGGTGCGTGGTGGTGTGTGGTGGTGTGTGGTGGTGAGTGGTGGTGTGTGGTGGTGAGTGGTGGTGTGTGGTGGTGTGTGGTGGTGTGTGGTGGTGTGTGGTGGTGAGTGGTGGTGTAGTGGTGGTGGTGGTGGTGAGTGGTGGTGTAGTGGTGGTGCAGTGGTGGTGTGGGTGGTGAGGGTGGTGTGTGGTGGTGTGTGGTGGTGCGTGGTGGTGAGTGGTGGTGAGTGGTGGTCGTGGTGGTGTGTAGTGGTGGTGTGTGGTGGTGGGTGGTGTTGTGGTGGTGTGTGGTGGTGAGTCGTGGTGTGTGGTGGTGTAGTGGTGGTGAGTGGGGTGGGTGGTGGTGTGTGGTGGTGTGGTGGTGTCAGTGGTGGTGAGTGGTGGTGTAGTGGTGGTGCGTGGTGGTGTGTGCGTGCGTGTGTGGTGGTGGTGTGCGTGCGTGGTGGTGGTGTCGTGGTGGTGAGTGGTGGTGTCGTGGTGGTGAGTGGTGGTGCAGTGGTGGTGCAGTGGTGGTGTCGTGGTGGTGTCGTGGTGGTGTCAGTGGTGGTGTCAGTGGTGGTGTCAGTGGTGGTGTAGTGGTGGTGTCAGGGGTGGTGGTGTGTGTGTGTGTGTGGGGGGGGGGGCAATCGGGGGAGGAAATTGGTATGTCGAATTGAAAATGTGACACAATAGGTCAAATACTAGATACATTTTGGCAAATAAGACTGAATAAGGTCTAAATTAAAAATTGAGCTATTTAGGGTAAAAAGTGAAAGTATAAAAACTCAAACTGACTCTTTAGAAATTTGTGGGGGTTCCTCTGCTGTTATATTACTGGACTGGGAGGGGGGCAGAATCAGACCACATTGTTTTGGTGGTTTTTTTTAAATTTTTGAAAACCCCCCCCCCCCCCCCCTCCCCCCCCGGTGGGGGGGATCTTATGTTGTAAGGACTTTTGGGGTGGGGAGTGTACCGACGCACGATTGTGCCTCAATTTTTCTTTTTGTAAGTTCGAGACCGAAGTCCCAGGCGAGAGGGGGACCGCATGGGTCCTTGGGTACCTCTGCCTTCTACAAGACCGAAGAGAACAGCGATTAAGGAAAAATTTGCAGGTGGCTGCAAAAAAGGCGAATATGTGACGCTCTTGTGTTGAAGTCCAGTTTGAAAAGAAATGGTATTAAGGCATGCCTCGCTGATTTCTAGCCACTTTCGCATTGCAACTGATCAACTTCAGTTTGAACAAACCATGTATAAAATATAAACCAAATGCAGCAACCAGTCACATATTCGGCGTTTTTTGTGTTCACTCGCTATGGATGGAAATGTGCAGTGAAAATTGTGGCAACTGGAACTAACTGACATTTACATAGACTGAATGCGAGAAATTAGCACATGCCCCATGGAACCCCTTGCACACACACGCACGCAGTCACGCATGACGCAAACACCGGGAATGAGTACGCCTTGGGGCGGGTGGGGGGGGTAGTATAGTGCAGGTACGTTTTTCTTTCTAAGTTTTTAGGAACCATATTTTTTACAAAAGTGTACCGACGCACGATTGTGCCTCAATTTTTCTTTTTGTAAGTTCGAGACCGAAGTCCCAGGCGAGAGGGGGACCGCATGGGTCTCCTTGGGTACCTCTGCCTTCTACAAGACCGAAGAGAACAGCGATCAGGGGGCACAGTTTTGGCGTGAGCCCCTTGCCCAAGGGGGTTACTGTTATTTGGCAGTCTTGCCACGCTGAACCATTGAACTCCGCACCTTGCGGTTTGGAGCCAACGCCTTAGCCCAACTGCGCAAACAGCCGCTTTTTTTCTCGGCAACATACCAGAATGTGATAAAAAAGAAACGCTACAGTACGCGGTACCGACATACCGTAAATCAACCGTAAACGTTTGGTAAAGTGTTTTTCGATTTTTCCTTGCCCCGCTTCGCTATCGGAGTTGTGCGCTGTGTGTTTGTTTCAACAGCTTGCTTGCTTGTTTTTTTTTTTTGTTGCTTGCTTGTTTGTTCAGTCTGCTTGTTTGGGAAAAATCTTCACATATGCACCATATGCACGGGGCCTTCGTTATTGCGGTGCGACATTTTTTCCCTTGTCGCTCCGTTGAAGGCTTATAGTTACGATATTGAATTTTTGTTTATATTAAGTTTTTGCTTAGGTTTTGGTTAGGCAGGCCTAGGATGAGCTTGGGCTTAGGCTTTCGCTTAGGCTTTCGCTTAGGCTTTCGCTTAGGCTTTCCCTTAGGCTTAGGCTTCGCTTAGGCTTAGAAGTACACGCGCACATGCATGCACACGCGCGCACGCACAGGCAGTGCACGCGCGCACGCACAGGCACACGTGCACATGCACGCACACGCGCGCACGCACAGGCAGTGCACGCGCGCACGCACAGGCACACGTGCACATGCACGCACACGCGCGCACGCACAGGCACACGTGCACATGCACGCACACGCGCGCACGCACAGGCAGTGCACGCGCCCACGCATGCACGCACATGGACACGCGCACGCGCACGTACACGTGCACGGACGGACAGATAAAAGTGCGCTAATAGCGTTTTGAGCATACCTGTAACTGGGTCTGGCAGAGTGGGGGGGGGGGGGGGTAGCTGGCCGATTTTGGGGGCGGGGGTCTCCGGAGCAAAAAGTGGGGGGGGGGGGGGTAGCTGGCCATTGTTTGGGTTATAATGGTACTTTTTGGTCTAAAATGGGTATAAAAAGGGTGTAAACAGTGTTATTTAGCTGCTTTATGGTCATATAAAAATTAAAAGCACTGAAAAACACCAACAGTTACCCACATTTATCGTTTTAGACATGACGAAAATCCTTTGGGAAAATTCTGGGGGGGGGGGTCGGGGGGGAGTTGGGGGGTGGTTAAAAAACTAGTGGGGGCCCCCAAAGCCCCCCAACCACCCCCCCAGTTACAGGTATGGATTTGAGCTCCCCCACCTCCCCACTTCCCCAAAACCTAAGCCTAAGCCTAAGCAAACGCCTAAGCCAAAGCAAAAGCCTAAGCCTAAGCCTAAGCAAAGACTAAAACTAAGCCTAAACAAAAGCCTAAGCCTAAGCCTAAGCCTAAAACAAAGGCTAAAGGTTGGGGAGGTGGGGAGGTGGTGAGCTCAAAACGCAGTGTGCCTAAAAGTGGCGGTTGCCTTCGGTCACCCGAGAACCCCCCCCCCCCCCCGGTTTAGAGATATGCGAGACGGAGAGACAAGAGAGAAAAATGTCGCACCGAAATAACGAAGGCCCCGTGCATATGGTGCATATGGTGCATATGGTGCATATGGGAAGATTTTTCCCGCTTGTTTCCGTGCAGTGCGCATCACTGTGTAAGCGCGTAAGCTATTTTTGCGCTAAAATGCGTGTTTAGCATTCCTGGCCGGCCAGGGTACTGTGCCGCTTTAATTTGAAAGCGCAGATTAGGTGATTGTTGAAATTCGGGCTTACAAGAATCCATGCAGGCATGCAGGCATGCAGGCAGGTAAAGGATGCAGGCAAGTTGCAAGCAAGTATGTGCGTAAATACCTTAGAGCAATCTGCGTAATTATCATCGTACTGCGATACTGTAATCAACGTTTTCCAATTCTGAACGTAAGCTCAGCGTGCTTCGCGTACACAATTGCAATTGTAGCTTTGCAAGCAAAACACACGCAGCACAAACAACGATTAGACAAACTTAGAAACTGCACGCTGTGCTCAGCGGACGCGTCCTTGTTCGCCGCGTGACATAGCATTATGCGCGTGACCAGTCATTACGCGAGTTACATCGCATTACGCGCGTGAGCACTAACTAAAAAAGGTCAACAGCTTCATTCGGGTTTTTGGCGGGCAGAGTCAGACATGTCTGGAATTTGAATGTGATTGTGTGCAGTGCAACAGTTAGAGCGAAGCCTGCAAAACAGCCGAGAATTCCCTTCAACAAAGAAAGCGAGATCGCACCTCCAACAAACGACCAAGGGGACTAGCGGAAGGGATCTGCTGCGGACTTGGCTCTGGGGGGGGGGAACAACAAGAAAATAGCAAATGGCAGGGCGCATCATTGCACTCCAAACTGGCTAAACAGGTGAGCTCGGTGTCTGTCCGTCAGCAGGTCCTTTGCTTCCGTCGACAACGTCAGCAACGCCGTACCAAAGCATGGCGAGTACCGAGGCACGATGCACCTGGAGTGAATCAGTCACAATATTCATGCTAATAGTACCCCCTTCTTGCTAATTCTAAAATATGCTAATTCATGCTAATAGTGCACAGATCTACAGCAGGTCCTGTTGCAAATATAAATACATATTAGTACAGGCAGTAGTCGTTGGGACTGGGAGCATACATGTAACTGGGGGCGGGGGCACCACCCACCCACTCGGAAGTTTACCCCCTCCCCAACCCTCCCCCCCCCAGCATTTTTCTGAAGTTTCCAACTTGTCTACTATTATATAAAGTAGTGTATTTTTCCTCTTTTTAGTGTTTTTTCTCTAAAACAGCTAAATAACGCAAATTTTGGGGCAAATGCCCCAAAATATTACTCGTAGCGGAGGTGCAGGGCGCAGTCTCCCTTAGTGGCCTTGACGCGCTCCTGACCCGTCGCGTCTTTGTCGGAGTAGCGCTCGCGGTGCACAACCACCAGGTCGAACGGAGGCCGCTCAACGTCAGACGCAACGATTCTCCCCTGAAGCGCGCAAGCACCATTAAAAAGAGCTAATAGTATCCCTTGCCATCGATGGGACGGGATTCCGAGCAGGTTCGTGCATAGGTGTTCGTGCAGGTTCGTGTTTGTGCACTTGACTCAAAAAAACTACACAATAAAACTGAATGGCTCTAAGGTCACATTTTGAGGCTCGTCAAGTTTATTATCCGTAATGGTACCATAATAGGATAGGACATTTCGAAGCCTAAATAAAAGCCATCCCAAAAATGTCGACGACGAGACGATGCAGTACCTCGCGATTGTCACCGACGTTGAGATACTCCACGACTCCACGCCGAGGGGTCCACATGCCGTACGAGTCGACATTGAGGTCTGATCGGGCGGCGGCATCGTCAAGAGACACCGCGAAGGAGCACTCTCGCAAGCGGCCAGGCACTCGGCTCGGCGCCGTCGGACGCGTCGTCCCTTCCGCAGAACATCGCAGCAAAACGTTGCCAGCTTCCAACAAGGAGCCGATGAACCGTTCCGATGCCAAGCCCGTTTCTACTGCTTCGTTTCTTGTCGACGACTGGTCGTCGTCAGGCGAGCTAGATTCGGCCGCGCGTCGCCCCAAAGACCCCGGCGAGGGCCGCTGGTCAGCCTTTTTTCGATTTGGACTGTTCGGCGATGGCGGCAAGTCGACTAGCCCCTCTTTGTTTTGTTCTTTGGGCGTTAATTCGCTCATTTTCTCGGCAAATTCCCAAAAAAAAATGGGGGGGTATAAACGCTGGCACTGGCACTGGCACTGGCACTGGCACTGGGGTATAAACGCTGGCACTGGCACTGGCACTGGCACTTTTTGGGGTATAAACGCTGGCACTACTGGCACTGGCACAAAGTTTGCTGCGTACAAATGTACAGTAGTTTTACAGGTCCCAGCAGTGCCTTCTCTGTGTGCCCTTACATACACGCGTACTCACTCAACTGTACTGTGGTTTTAGCGCTATTAGGCATGCGTTTGTGCTAGTGCCAGCGTTTATCCCATTTGTTCACTCAAACTGTGCGTGGGTTCTGGGGTGACCCAACACTGCAGCGTACCACTGGGTTGCTTTCCAAGACTAATACTTGCGAGAACGCACTGCATAGGAGAACGACACTGTAACGGCGTATCATGGTCATGGCGCATCGCGATTGTAAGTAGAAGCAAGTAAAGCAGACGTTTAACGAGTGCGCGTTCGAATGCGCGCTGCATCATAGATCACGCATGTCAAAAACAAAGCTGCGTAAAGTAGAAACGCCAAGCCACCGTATGCTCCAACACGTAGCAGAATCGAATGCCACCAATCTTCTTGGTCAGATTTTTTTGTTGTTGCAATGTTGTCAAAGTAGTGTAACTTTTGCAACGCTTTGTGGTACTCTTCACTTTCCTCGGTTCGAAGTACGGCTTCTTTATGTTTGAGCGATTCTATTCGGTCTCGTGCTTCTTTTGAAACGACAATGTTTGAAACGTTTACTTGAATTTCAGTAATTTGCTGAGGAAGCTGGACTTCTTGACCATAAAGTCGTTTGCCTGCTATGTCAACAAAATCGTTGGCTGCAATGTGCAGTGTGAATATCCTGTGCTTGACCTTTTTTTGTACTTGTACCGATTTCTGAAATAATTCAGTAATAGAACTTTTTTAATACCTAGAAGGTTATACCATAATAAATTCCCAATGAGCTGTCTTTTCAACAACTTCTGGTCAACTGGCGATTCTAACGTGGAAGTCAATCCGAAAAGAGCAAAGGGCTCACATATACTCTGCCTACACTGATTTGGATACAAAAGAACTGCATTTTCATGGCGCAACAGCGGCTAACCCAGCCAAATCAAACGGTCGGTATAACCTCATACCAATTTATCAACCTGGCAATCCTGAAGCTGCGACAGCCGTGGCATTGCTTACGCTTCTCAAAGGAATGGAGCCGGGATGCGTCATATTTGAGGTTTTAAACTGCTGTAAACTACAAGTATATATGCCGTACAATGTTTGTAGCATTTGATCGCTCACTTTCCATATTTAAGGAAGAAGAACTTGTGAAACTGGCTGCTGAAATGGAGACAACCATGCCAGTGTTGAAGTACACCCAGGTAGAGCCAAAGTACTGCATGGAACGAAAGAGACCAAAGCTGCACTGCCATTGCAAGAAGCCATGGATAGATGGCACAACTGCGGCCCGCCTCGGCATTGATCCACTGGTGGAGTGTTCAAAGTGTCTTGAATGGGTTCACAGCAAGTGCGAACCACTGCAAATAGCTCCTGAATACATAAACACAAGCTTACACTGGAGCTGCAGTTCCTGCATTGCATTCCCTGAAATTAGATGGAAAGATGGCGACGCCACAAACACATGTCCAGTCGACAATTTTGTCGCAATCCTCGCTGCAACTGTGAAAGAGTGGCCTTCCCTGTTGAAGCGCATTGGCAGCAGCGACTTTGAAAATACCATTCGGTTTTCTCTGAACTGCGTATTAAAAAACGATTGCGTTCAAGCCAAACAAATTGTGGTCGACAAGATAAAAGATGAGCAGTCAGTGCTGGGCGAAGGAGAGAATACTGACCTGTTCGGTAATCAATATGAAAGATTTCTGCGGTTCATTAACCGCACATACTGGAGCACGGTTATCCTCCAATGCAGCGCTCCACGTTGTCCTACTGCATCGCAGTCCCGAAAGTTAATGGGATACAGCTTGTCAGCTTCAGACGACCTTACTTCCTCAGAAGCCGTCACGGGAGCGTTGTCTCAACAGGCGGCTTACTGTGGCCTGCAGTTTCCAACATGGGGACAGCCAGGTGGCTTCAAACCTGGCACCGAGGATCCCGTAAAAATTATGCCGAGTACTGAAGTGGACCTGGTGTCTGACTCTGAAACCGACCAGACAACAACAGGCGCATCCAGAACAGTTCTAAAGTGCTATTGCAATGGTATGCAATGCACATTGGGCAAATGTTCATACACGATCCATTACGTTAGATTATAACTTTAAAAACTATTGCAGGAAGCTTGACCTTCAAAAGCTTCAAATTCGACGGCTTGCCATGGCTAATACCAATAGACGTTCAAAACATTGGCTCCCTCCAGCGCGCTATCGACTTGCCGGAAAAACTTGAAATTGGTGGTCTACGGTTTCACTACAGAGGTCTCACACTCCATAGGTAAAATGCACTACGTGTCATACTGTAGCTGCAGAGAGGCTTCTCCCTGTCAACGCCCACCACGCGTCCTTCAAACGTTTTCTGAAGGCCTTTTAATTGAAACACCGAACAGCGCCTTTGGGACCGAAAGACCCCCCCCCCCCGCCTCCACCGCAATGCAAACCGCAATGCAACAAAATGCAATGCAAACCATTTCCGTTTCCTTTAGCAACGTGCACTTCAAGGCTTTGCTAAAGTGGCAAGGAAAGTGGCAAGTGTACGATGGAATGAGATCAAGCCAGCTGATCCAGCCATTCCATTCTCTAGGCCAACTAAAGACTGAGTCACCATCCTATGCCGTCTATGTCAGACTCTAATTTTCCTGTGTGCAATCGTGCGGTTATATTTCCACTTAGATTTCAATTCGTGCCTCAACTTTGTGACGATCGCGACGCGCATATATGCAGTGCGTTCTCGCAAGTATTAGTCTTGGAAAGCAACCCAGTGGTACGCTGCAGTGTTGGGTCACCCCAGAACCCACGCACAGTTTGAGTGAACAAATGGGATAAACGCTGGCACTAGCACAAACGCATGCCTAATAGCGCTAAAACCACAGTACAGTTGAGTGAGTACGCGTGTATGTAAGGGCACACAGAGAAGGCACTGCTGGGACCTGTAAAACTACTGTACATTTGTACGCAGCAAACTTTGTGCCAGTGCCAGTAGTGCCAGCGTTTATACCCCAAAAAGTGCCAGTGCCAGTGCCAGTGCCAGCGTTTATACCCCAGTGCCAGTGCCAGTGCCAGTGCCAGTGCCAGCGTTTATACCCCCCCAAAAAAAATAACCCGCTCCACTCACTGTGTGCGATATACGGTGCTTAAAGTTGCGGACCAAACTTTAACGTGTATGGTGCGGCAACTGAGTGCCTGCATCCTTTATTTGCCTGCATCCTTTACCTGCCTGCATGCCTGCATGCCTGCATAGATTCTTGTAAGCCGAAATTCGAATGTTAAAATGTCTGGTTATTTGCTGAGGAAATCGCTTACTCCCTTGTGGATCGGCGGCGGAAGCCTACGCTGCTTTTCCGTCAGCTCGCTGGTTCTCCAGGGCTGTTTGCGCACGCATACGATGGTAGTTTAGTTTAAAAAATTCAAATCTGAAGTTCAATTCAAGACGCCGAACCGATATCTGCGCTCGATTTTCTCATGTGTAATTCTTTTTAATCGTAATTTTCTGATTAAAATTGTAGTAAAAGAAACACGTCAAATACACCCGCGGCGCGCTCTAGCCCCAAAAAGAGCGCGAATTATAAAGAAAATCTGCAAAAATTGCGCAAGAAGACTGGCTATTCGTTTTTGAACTGTCGCGAGGCGCTGTTGAAATTCGGCGACGATTTCGATGGCGCCGTCGCTTGGCTCAATGAACTCGCGCGCAAAGAGGGCTGGGAAAAGGCCGCCAAGTAAGAGAACCATTATATTTATAATTATCATCATCATGATTACGAGCTTGCCCGAATTGAAGACTGCCACGTTAAATCTGGACTTGTAGAACATAAAACATTTCTTCTGTCCCCTCCAGTCAGGGGCCCCTCGCCCTTAGCTGACTTAAAAAAGAGAAATCAGTAAATAGTGCGAATGCGATTCGAACTTGGCAGAGTCGAATTCCCTGTCCCTAAATGGGTGTGCGCCATTCGATGATCACGTGTGTGGGGGGGGGGGCAAGACCCCACAAGCTACAGGTTTGGAGGGGGGGGGGGGGTCGCTGACTGGCAGTGCCATTTAACCCAGCAAAAAAGTCTCCCCCACAAGATGCAACAGGGGGGCGGGGGGGGGGGGGGGTGCATCTCCTTGCCTGGCGAGCACACATGTAACTGGGGGGGGGGGGCCCCCAGCCGGAATTTTGCCCCTACTCAGACCCCCCAGAATTTTCCTGAAGTTTTCCAACTTGTCTACAATTATAAAAGTAGTGTACTTTCTGCATAGATGGGCACGCCTTTTCTGTCAGCCCGGTCATATTGGGAGTGCCGGCGATATGGTCTGGCGACACAATCGACATACCGTGATCTCAAAATTCCCATATCTCATTTTTTGGTTAAAAATGCGCCACATGCAAACAACTTGTGTTGGCAGTGTTTCTTAGCAATTCTTATCAGGGTGTACGCGTCAGCGTACAACCCTAATATGTGACGACTTCTGAATGCGGGTTTTTGAATTTTCGATCGCCTATAACTTTTGATTGCCTGAACGGATTTCGGCGCGTTATGGCTCAAATAAACCGCCTTCTTCTGGGGCATCGAACGCGCCATAACGCGTTTCCTTGTTTTACTGAATGGGGTCAGTAGTTCCAAAAATGTTTCGCAAACGCGTCTTTTTTTTTTCATGTTCTCTGCCACTTTTTTGGAGCGCCGCTCGCGAACGCCAAGAGCGATTGGCCTGAAACTTGGCGTGTAAGCGCGACCCATGATGGCATTTTCAACATGCAAAGCATTTGCCTCTAGGTCCTACCAGTGTTGAGTTATGGCCGATTTTCCCCGTTTTTTTGGACATAGTCGTTTTTTTGGCCAAAATTTTGTGCGCTATAGGCGCCTCAACCGCTCATCGCAGAGATTTGCTATAATGGTGAAAGTTGATCGCCTAGACATGTAGCATTGTACTTTCAACAAATTGGGCGCGACCAGTGTCTATATCGACAATGGCGATTTTTTTTTATAGTTCCGACAAGAGTAAAACTCCAAAAAATGCCATGTAAACCCCCAATTTTTTTTTATTTTCGTGAACAATACGTCAAGGCGAGTCATCGGTGGTCAATGTTTTTAAAGTTTCATCACTGGATAATGAGATATGAGCTCCTGAACCTTCGAAAAATGATTTTATTTTTAATTTTTTTTTTTATAATTTTTTTGTTAAATTAATCGGCATGAAACTTTGCAAACATATGCTGTATACAATCAGAAATTAATCCCCCAAATGGATTCTTCCTAAATGCCCACAATCTTGAGATCCGGAACACTTAGTAATGTTGCGTCTTGGACAACAAATCGAGAGGTCGCGGGTTCGACTCCCGCTGGCGTCTCTGCCATCTCTTAAAAACCAATCAATATTGCGTTACCCCAGTGTCCCTTCCTGCCCCACCCATGTTGTTCCCATGAACCACCCTGCATTTTTTTCAGTTTTTTCGTTTTTCTTTTCAGATGTTAAAATGTTTTTTGGCTGACTTCAAGTGCTTTTGGGATGTGCACTCTCATGTGCAACCTCACAAGGCACACATTCACGCACGCACGCACGCACACACACACACGCACGCACGCACGCACGCACGCACGCACGCACGCACGCACTGACGCACGCACGCACGCACGCACGCACGTCCACCCGCACTCTTGCATGCGCGCACGCACACACCGACGCACGCAAGCACGCCCGCACTCTCGCATGCACGCACTCGCGCACGCACGCACGCACGCACGCACGCACGCACGCACGCACGCACGCACGCACGCACGCACGCACGCACGCACGCACACACACACGCACGCACGCACGCACGCCTGCACTCTCGCACGAACGCACACACGCACGCACGCACGCACGCACGCACGCACGCACGCACGCACGCACGCACGCACGCACGCACGCACGCACGCACTTTCGTACGCATGCACGCACGCGCGCACGCACGCATGCACGCACGCACGCACGCCGTAGTTGACCACCATCTTGGCCGCGCAGAGGGTCGCATAGGACGCGTCCTCAACGAGCATGCTGGTTGTGGTGGCGTCCTCGTGGTCGGGCTTGGGGTAACGAGCGCGTCATGCGCCACTCGCTGGTGTTCAGCCCCTGATTCTGTAACTCGAGGAGTTGCAGCACGTCCTTGGTGTTCGAGACGTTGCCCAGGAAGGAAGGTGTTTGTAAAGAAATTCTACAGTTTTGAACTTGTACACTGTACACATTTAATACGACGTTTCGGCTACAACACCCCCTTCCCCCCACAGAATGGTCTCTGGCGTCCCCCCCCCCCCACCCACTTCAAAAACCCGGTTACATGTATGCTACTGTGGTAGGGAAACTCACGCCCCCTGTGTGGGTGCACCTTGTTTGCACCCGAAATCCGTGCACGCGTGGGAGCACATTTCGTACATATCAATACGAAAAAACACTGTATTAAGGAAAAATTTGCAGGCAGCTGCAAAAAAGGGGAATATGTGACTTCCGTAGAGCTGAAGTCCACTTTGAAAAAAGATTGTATAAATAAGAGCATTGCAGTGGAGTCCACTTTGAAAAACGATTGTATAACAGCATTGCAGTTGATGTGGAGTCCATTTTGAAAAACGATTGTATAAGAGCATGCAATGGTATGAACAATCAATTTGCTTGTCACATATTCGGCGTTTTTAGCGTGAGCTGTTTTGGCATATTTGATTTCGGACAACAGTCATTCTAGTGACATCACTGTTGCCCAGCTAAAAGTGACACACACCACTGCCCTACGCACATTGCAGATAGAACTAAAAACCATAAGCGCAACTGGACTCTTGGTGTGGTGTGGTATGTATTTCGATGCTGCTGATTACGGATTCTCAAAGGACAGGTAAATGATAAGTTTCAAAACGGTAATGTAGATTGTGTTTGTAGAACAGCTCCTTAAATTATACCTGAAGTGCCTGTTGTGCATATTCTCCATCCATTAACACAACAAATTTCTGTTACTGTGCTTCAAAGAATCAGTTATCCCAATTCCAGACTGCACGTATGTTTGCAGAATAGAACAATTTGTAGGTACTAGACGCCCGTAGTGGCCTTCGGCCACCCCCCCTCGTCCCATCCAGTCCACCTGTCGAGCGGGCTAGCTGTTCAGTGGGTTGACTTGTCCCTGTGACCAGCTCACTATGTAGCTGTTCAGTGGGTCGACTCATCCCCATGACGAGCACGCTACCTGTTTGGCATGCTGACTGGTCCATGTGACAAGCGCGCTAGCTGTTCAGTGGGTTGACTTGTCCCTGTGACGAGCACACTATGCATGTAGCTGTTCAGTGGGTCGACTTGTCCCGTGACAAGCGCAATAGCTGTGCGCACAAACACCTCCCCCCCCCCCCCCTTGTCCCTGTCCAGTCCACCTGTCGAGGGCGCCAGCTGTTCAGCATGCCATCCAATCCGTGTGACAAGCACTCTAGCTATTCAGCAGGTCGATTGGTCTGCGTTTCGACCATTCTAGCTGTTCAACAGGTCGACTGGCCCTGTTTGGCATGCTGACTGGTCCATGTGACAAGCGTGCTAGCTGTTCAGTGGGTTGACTGGTCCGTGTGACAAGCACAAGGCTGTTCAGTGGGTCGACTTGTCCCTGTGACGAGCGCTACATGCTTGGCATGCTGACTGGGCCACGCGACAAGCGTGGTAGCTGTTCAGCTTGCCGTCCAGGTCAATCTGTCTGTCGAGAGCGCTAGCTGTTCAGCATGTCATCCAGTCCACCTGCTTGTCTGCTTGTCGAGCATGTGCGTCCATTGGTGCTTAGCTGCTCGGCATGCCATCCAGGCCAGTCCGTCTGTCGAGAGCGCTAGCTGTTCAGCGTGCCATCCAGTCCACCTGTCGATCACTCTGGTTGTTCAGTGGGTCGACTCATCTTAATGACGAGCGCGCTGCCTGTTTGAAATGCTGACTGGTCTGTGTGACAAGTGCTCTAGCTGTTCAGTGGTTCGACTCGTCCCCTTGACGAGCTCACTGGCTGTTCAGTGTGCCATCCAGTCCGCCTGTGGAGCGTGCAAGCTGTTCAGTGTGCAGTCCAGTCCGCCTGTTGGGCGCGCTAGCTGTTCAGCGTGCCATCCAGCCCGCCCATCGATCGTGCTAGCTGTTCAGTGTGCCGTCCAGTCTGCCTGTTCAGCGTGATGACAAGGGCGCGCGTCGTGCGCACCAACTGGCCGTGAAGATCCACCTGAGTCAGCCGCCATGTGCGTCCATCGATCCTGACCTGATGGGCGTGCCGAATCGGTCGACTTTTCTGATTGTCATCAGGGCGTCCTTGTTGACGCGTCTTTTGCAGTGGTTCGCATTTTCGCAAAAGCGTTCTTAGCGACATTAGCGAGTTAGACATACTTAGACGAGCGAGAGAGCAGTAAGTAGCCTGTTCAGTGTGCCATCTTTTCAGTCGGTCGACTGGTCTGCGTGACCAGCGCGCTACCTGTTTGGCGTCCTGTCTGTTCAACAGGTCAACTGGTCCGCGCAACCAGCGCACTACCCGTTCCGTTCAGCGTGATGAACGGGTTGGCTGTTCGTTCGGCATGCCCAAGAGTCTGTATGATGAGCGCGCTAGCTGTTCAGCAGCACACTGACTGAGACGGCCTTAGATCCGCCTGAGTCGGCTGCCATGCGCGTCCATCGGTCCTGCACTAGTGGGCATGCCAAATCGGTCGTTTCTGATTGTCTTGTCAGGGCGTCCTTGTCGACGCGTCCTTGCAGTGTTTCGCATTTTCGCAAAGCGTTTTTAGCAACTTTGTACCAACTGTCAGCAAGTGCCATTCACAGAGTGCCATTCTGCGAAAAGTGCTGGCAATGGTGGGTCAAACGAGCCACATCTCATGCGCATGCGATATTGCTGTCGATTTTGTTTGTTAGTTTCCTTTTAGGATCGCTTGTTTCCATTACAGTACCGTTTGTTTCCTTCTTGCCCCTTTAGGCTTACTACTTACCCCTTTAGACCTTAGAAACACCGTTTTCGCTTCTTTCTGTCACTTTCACCATTTATCGGTATTTATCGTTGAAACCAGCAGCATATATGGAAATGCCGGGCGAGGCCGAGTCGATCAAGCCATCGCCCATCCAGATCCGTCGAGCTGTTTGAGAGAACCGAAAAACTGATCGTTTTCTAAAAGACGCGTTCCCTGCGGGAGAAATATTAGTCACACCAAAATGTTTGTCCCAGAATTGCATTTTAGCTATTTATCGGTATTACCGGTAATTATGAACAAAACGAATAGCGTCTGTCAAAGTGCGGAGCGAGGCCGAGTCGAACGAGCCATCGCCCGTCCGGATCCGTCGAGCCGTTCGAGAGTTATAGCCCGGACGCAGACAGACAGACACGCAGACATACACAGACAACCGCCGGAGTTGTAAGTAGACTAGACGCCCGTAGCGGCCTTCGGCCACCCCCCGCCCCATCCAGCCCACCTGTCGAGCATGCTAGCTGTTCAGTGGGCCCGTGTGTCAACGCAGGCTAGCTGTTCAGCAGGTTGACTCATCTGCGTATCAATGCAGGCTAGCCGTGACTCGTCTGCATGTCGACGCAGGCTAGCTGTTCAGTGTACTGTCCAGTCCACCTGTCGATCGCGCTAGCCGCTCAGCGTGCCGTCCAGCCAGTCCGCCTGTCGATCGCGCTAGCTGTTCAGCATGCTGTCCAGTCCGCCTGTCGATCGCCCCAGCTGTCCAGCGTGCCGTCCAGTCCGCCTGTCGATCGCGCTAGCTGTTCAGCATGCCGTCCAGTCCACCTGTCGATCGCCCTAGCTGTTCAGTGTGCCATCCAGTCCGCCTGTCGATCGCGCTAGCTGTTCAGCGTGTCGTCCAGTCCGCCTGTCGATCGCGCTAGCTGTTCAGCGTGTCGTCCAGTCCGCCTGTCGATTGCGCTAGCTGTTCAGCATGCCGTCCAGTCCGCCTGTCAATCGCCCCAGCTGTTCAGCGTGCCGTCCAGTCCACCTGTCGATCGCGCTAGCTGTTCAGCGTGCCGTCCAGTCCGCCTGTCGATCGCCCCAGCTGTCCAGCGTGCCGTCCAGTCCGCCTGTCGATCGCGCTAGCTGTTCAGCGTGCCGTCCAGTCTGCCTGTCGATCGCCCCAGCTGTCCAGCGTGCCATCCAGTCCGCCTGTCGATTGCGCTAGCTGTTCAGCGTGCCGTCCAGCCAGTCCGCCTGTCGATCGAGCTAGCTGTTCGGCATGCCGTCCAGCCAGTCCGCCTGTCGATCGAGCTAGCTGTTCAGCCTGCCGTCCAGTCCGCCTGTCGATCGCGCTAGCTGTTCAGCGTGCCGTCCAGTCCGCCTGTTGATCGCCCCAGCTGTTCAGCGTGCCGTCCAGTCCACCTGTCGATCGCGCTAGCTGTTCAGTGTGCCGTCCAGACAGTCCGCCTGTCGATCGAGCTAGCTGTTCAGTGTGCCATCCAGTCCGCCTGTCGATCGCGCTAGCTGTTCAGCGTGCCGTCCAGTCCGCCTGTCGATCGCCCCAGCTGTCCAGCGTGCCGTCCAGTCCGCCTGTCGATCGCGCTAGCTGTTCAGCATGCCGTCCAGTCCGCCTGTCGATCGCCCTAGCTGTTCAGTGTGCCATCCAGTCCGCCTGTCGATCGCGCTAGCTGTTCAGCGTGTCGTCCAGTCCGCCTGTCGATTGCGCTAGCTGTTCAGCATGCCGTCCAGTCCGCCTGTCAATCGCCCCAGCTGTTCAGCGTGCCGTCCAGTCCACCTGTCGATCGCGCTAGCTGTTCAGCGTGCCGTCCAGTCTGCCTGTCGATCGCCCCAGCTGTCCAGCGTGCCGTCCAGTCCGCCTGTCGATCGCGCTAGCTGTTCAGCGTGCCGTCCAGTCTGCCTGTCGATCGCCCCAGCTGTCCAGCGTGCCGTCCAGTCCACCTGTCGATCGCGCTAGCTGTTCAGTGTGCCGTCCAGACAGTCCGCCTGTCGATCGAGCTAGCTGTTCAGAGTGCCCTCCAGTCCGCCTGTCGATCGTGCTAGCTGTTCAGCGTGCCGTCCAGTCCGCCTGTCGATC
>JASAMY010001166.1:0-98331 GCA_030248085.1 Paralinhomoeus sp. GSCO2_6
AATGTAATTTGCTGTTTAGGTCATCTGTTGTGCTATGTTCGGTGGTTATGTGGCAAGCGCCGCCGACGCTTTGAGTCCCAAGAATATCTCTCAGAAGTCGCCCAGACTTCTAAGGCATGCAACCGAGAAAAAATTTAGAAAATTGCCGACAGTCGATGGAAAGATTAGATCAGGAGGTTGCTTGTTTATTTTAAAATTACGTTGCACAATTTTTCACACGTTGGACACTGTTATCATAGGTGTGACTGGTGGTGGGGGATAAAGGTGCCCTCCAAAGTTTTTACCATGTGTGTGTGTATGGATTGTAAATCAATAGCGCCTATAAGAGTATAGGGCATACCTGTATGGGGGGGGAAACCCCCCCCCCACCCCCCCGGGGGGGGGGGGTTTGGGGGCCCCGCACTATTTTTCCAACACCCACCCAACTCCCCCCCCCCCGACCCCGCCAGAATTTTCCCAAGGGATTTTCACTCTGTCTAAAACGATAAAAGTGAGTAAATGTTGGTGTTTTTCAGTGCTTTTCAGTGTTATATGACCATAAAACAGCTAAATAACACTCTTTAGAGCCTATTTATACCCATTTTTGACCAAAATGTATAAGTATAAGTCACAAAATGGCCAGCTACCCCCGCCCCCGCCCACTTTTGCTCCAGAGACCCCCCAACCCAAAATCGGCCAGCTGCCTCCCCCCACTCTTCCAGACCCGGTTACAGGTATGGTATGCGGATGTCTGAAGCCTACTCGATGCAAGAGCCCGGAATAAAAAAATTCGGAGGGAGTTGTGAGAATTGAAACATTTTGCACCAAAATAGCGTGTAGACAGGTACTTTTTGGTTCAAAGCGGTGGGTGAAACAAGCGTCTAAATAGCATCAGACATTTTTTTGATAAAACACTACAAATGGCGTGAAAACGCGCAGTTTCTGAAGCTGCAGAGGTGCTTTCCTCGGAATACACCGGGTTTCGTGTAACTTGCCAAAAGAAACAGATTGATCTAGGTCGGGGGGGGGGGGGGTATTGCATTGGCGTAACTTGGTAGTGTGTAGGGTAGGTACAGGTCACCGCAGCTTCGGTCAATCCTGCACGAAAAGTAGGACCACCCCTGCATCTTTGGTCGAAACTGCACTGACTGCAGGATACTCACCATGCTACATGCGCTCTCCATGCACCGGGAGGTGTTTTTCAGGCCTGTGCGCAGTATTTATTGGTCGAATGTAAAAAATTTCGCCTGCGGCGCTGCATTTTTTTGCACCTACAGACCATTTTGGAGTCTCTCGAGCACGTTTTCGGCCAAAAATCCCTGCGCGTGCACGCGAAACTCGCTCCCCACGCATGCACGCACGCGCGCACATGTCAGAGCTCCTATTTTCAGTACCTTTTGCCAGCTCGGAGATTCCTTCGAGCTCGGGATCTCTGAGTTCGATCGTTTCTTCGCGGTTTCTCGACTCGGAATCCTGGAGTTCATTGTGGGATCTCTCATCGCGCGGCGGCTCCGTGTGGGATTTGTCGCAGTCGCTGGAAGATTTGGGCGTCTCCCTGTCGTCGCAGCCCGGTACCCAAAGTGCCGTCGCCGAGGGACTTTCCGATGGCGCCGCCTCCGACTATGCGGACTGCAGCAGTCACCATGGCAACACCTCTGCAGCTGCAGATGTACATGAGCCAGCGGCTGCAGCGTCAGGTCTCGCTTCGGAGTCAGGGCTTGCTGAAGGGGCGTCGCCATGGTCTGCGCCGACTGCTGCAACTCCAGTTGTCCATGGAGAGGTCACCACCAGTTCCACGAGTGCGCATACCCATGCGTCTACAGTCCTGTTTTAGACGGGTGTGGAGGAAGGCACAAGCGATCAGTCAAACCAGTTGAGCGTCGTCGATCTTGCCGACAATTCGACTATTCATAGCGTTTCCTCAAGCCGATTCTCACCAAAAACGGGTTCGTCAATATTTGCCAGTCGAAGCGATGCGACGGTCGATCGGCTAATGAGAAGGGGAGCAAGACGTGTCCTGCCAGAGGTGCGACCTTTTTTTGGCTCTGTATGTACTATCCATGATGGGTGTGCGTGCGTGCGTGCTAGGCGAACGGCAATAAGTACGTTGCCCCTTCCGCCCCCCCCCCAGCCCCTCCTTTGCCCCTCAGAGGTCCACCTCACTCCCCCAGGAGCCGATCCAAGAAATGTTTCAGGGAGGGGGGTGGGGCAAGATCATTTTTCCAAAGCAGCCATTTCTAACGTTTTGCGCTCAAAAATTGTCGACTTGGCAATTGGCATCACACATACTCTGAAGATATAATGAAATCTTGAAATTCTAAGGATTTAGACAAAAAAAAAGCGCCGCAGGCGAATTGTTCATTCATACTAACCCAAGAAAAGTTTGGGGTGGGCAAATGGGCAACGCCAGCCCCCAGTGCTTTTTTGTCGGGGTGACTTAATAAAAAAAAACTTTATTTTGACGAAAACCACCGACACAGCACAATGGCCCTGAAAAACTGGATCACAAGATCACAGGGCAGCGCCGTATACATAACAGTGGGCGTTGTTCTGCCGCGAGGCAAGGTGGGCCCCCACCTGGCACTGCTTTTTGCCAAAGCCACGGTACAGCCCGAGGCCGGAGCAATTGTGGGTTAACCCCTGGCCCAAGGAGGTTGTGGTTTTGTCCATCAAGGAATCGAACCCCCGACCTCGCGGTCAGGAATCCAACGCCTTACGGACTACGCTACAGCCCCATATCCACGGTTGAGTCCACACTCCCCCCCCCCCCCCAATACATGTAACCGGGTTTCTGATCCTGGGGCGAAGGGGTCAGCAGAGACCTGAGGCGAGGGATGTATGTGTGCGGGATTAAGATATCTGATGGAGGCGGTGCCAGACGAACAAATTGCGACAAATGGTCTAAACGGGTCCTTTTTGGTCAAAATAGGCGGTGTAAATATAGCGTTATTTTGATTTCTTTCACCTTCTTTCAGTCAACGTCAACTTTCAGAATTATAGACAGGTTGAAATTTGAAAACCTTAGTGGGCATTTTGGGGTCCACGAGACCGAAGTGGTGATTTGCTCTTGTATTGGAACTTGTGCACAAAATGTTTTTCTCAAATGTGGTCTAAATAGCGTTATTTTGCTGCTTCACTATCAAAACATTAGAAAGGACGCGAAACGCATTCTTGCAGTTTGTTTGATACATGCTGACTTTCGACTTGGGGTCTCTCCCCCTTCCCTCCAGCTACAGGTATGCACCCCCCCGCCCAACACGAGGTTCAGTTCTCACTATCATGATTCGTGAAAAATTTTGAAGCGTCATTTTTCTAGTACCGTTGTCCAACATTCTAGATCGATCCCGACGCCACGAATATGCCATTCGTTATTCCGAAGGTGCGGAAGCGCAGCTCTAGGCGGGTCGAACTGTCGAATCGATTCCAACAGCCAAAGCTCTCTCCTCTATGTAGAAATGTCCCAGTAGCCGTACCGCGCCACACAGTGCTCGTGAAACAACGACATTCCAAATGTTTCGAATTTGCGCCCAGTTGGAATTTTGTGGTATATTGCATCGTTGGCGCGTGCGTGTTGTGCGCGCTTCTCTGGTTTCTGTTGTACAGTTGCGATCTGCTGGATAGGCTCGCCAGAATTAGGCTCGATCTCACGTTTACGACCCTACCTCCCGCCTAGGGCGTCGGACCTAAGCGTCCGCCTGAAATCGTCTTGCCTGAGATTCTAAGAGCGCCGCTCCCCAGTCCCCCCAGTGATGAGCTGATGAGAAGTGCACTCGTGTACAAATTACAATGTACAAGAATAGTTTTTAGAAATTTTTGAACGCACGCACGCGCTGCACACGCACACCCACGCATACACATACGCCTAGTTGCCTGCATTGCAAGTGCGCGGTGCACCGAAGCCAACAGACGTCGTGATGCGAGGCGCGCACTTTTTGCCTCGGTATATTTACCTTACTCGGTCTAGACAAATTGTTCATTCGGACATTACAACGAGTCGGCTGCAATCCTCGCCGTCTGTCAATCACTCTTCTCCTCCTCGGCCGTAGGAAACGAACCGTTTGAGGCGCTCCCAGAGCCGCGGGGTGGTGGTGACGAGTGCCGAAGCCCCGCCCCTCAATCAGCGGGCGACGGATGAGCACCCACCGGCCCGACAGACACCGACCGTACGGAATCGTAAAAGAACTTTTCACGTGTCATCAATGCCGGGCGTTGCAACTAGGGATGCGGATGGGAATTTAGGGAAGCTGCCCACTCATGAAATGACATGGACTTGAAATGGTCTTTGATGCAGACGTATGCAAGAAAACACACATTGATTTGTTCACTCATTTGTGTCTGCTTCAATGGGAGGGTGCATGCATTTTAGACACTCGCTTGATTTGCGTTGATTATCGCTACTCTGACAGCCGAAATTCAATTCGAGCTCGACCTCACTCGTCAGAAACAGATATGTACAGCACTCAGTTGCACGACCTGACACTGCAGGTAATACACATGCATAGACTAAAGAGAGTGGACCGCTTGACAGGGAATGACCGCTAGCTACATAGCAGGTCTATTCTGTGACAATGCCATGTATACATGTCTCAGCGAGGCGGCAGTGCGTTTGAAAAGTTGGCTGGAACAGCGCCGAAAAAGTCGTGTTCAACTCGATACGATACCTGTCGGCAGCGACGCACGGCCGCCGCTCCTCCTCGGTATTCTTTACTTGTGGCCCCGCAATTAATTTTGCAAACTCTTCGGGCTGCAGACGGACTTAATCGCACGTAGGGGAGGGGGTAAAATGCCCAACCAAGTCACCCTGAAGTCGCACCAGACAGCTCTGGTGGCACTGCTGAAGCGAGTGCCGGTCGGCAAGCAAACCGGCAAGGACTTCTACACATTGTCAGTTGGATTTGTGTTCCATCAATTTTACTTTACTTTTAATTCTGCGAAATCGTACTGTATTAGCTGCATATTCTTCCTGTTGTTCAGCATGTTTGACAAGGCTCCCGAGCTGCGCAAATGGTTCAAAGGCGCCGAAAGCTTCTGTGGCAACGACGTTCGCTTTTTTTCTTTTTTTTTCTTCGCATCTAGCACGTTAAATGTGTGCGACTCCACCATCCGTTTCTTTCTAAAGCTCTCTCTCTCTCCAAATTTAATCAACTTCGTTCATTTTTTTCTATTACTCCGTTTCCGAGTTGCGACATGAGTTCACGCCCGCACGCCACAATGTTCCGTTCGACGTCGTTGTACCATGTACAGGTGCAGTCGTCGACGCGCTTCGACAAGCAGGGCATCAAGATCGTGCTGTCGGTGCACATACTGGCGCACTGCTGGCACAACGACAACGTATTCGAGCACTACGTCTGGCAGCTGGTGAGAATGCATGATCGGTTCAAAGGCTTCAACGAGAGCGTCGCTCACTACCAGGTCAGCGCGGCACGCAGCACGCATGCACGGACCGGCACGCACGCACGCACGCACGCGCCGGGACGCACGCACGCACGCACGCACGCGCCGGGACGCACGCACGCACGCGCCGGGACGCACGCTCGCACGCACGCACCGGCACGCACGCGCGCACGCACGCACCATCGCGCGCGCAACGGCATGTAGGTACATATATGCTTTAAGGCGTTCTTCCCAGTGATGCTATCCTTTCTCAAGAGCAAGACGCCCGTGTCGGTGGAGGAGGAGAAGGCATTCGCCGAACTCGCCGCCCACTTCGTGAAGCAGGCTGAGGTCGTGTTGGCCGGCTGAAACTGAAAGACAATTTATGTAGGATTATATTCTGACTTTTGAGACTTAAGAAGAAATAAAAGGAGAGTATCTAACGCACCTGCACTGTAGATCTGTAGCTAAGAAGTTCGCCCGCATAACGCTGAGTGTAGTGTAGTACAATGTGAATTGGACCAATGAATGGAGTTATCGGAGCAATTTCACAAATTTTGCGGCTTTGTATGCCGGATACGGAAATGCTTACAGCGTTTTTCCTTGCTATTTTGTTGCGCTGTTCAGGTTGAACTGGAATCAATTTCGCAGCCAGCAAAAGCAGCGCACTCTGCGCCATTTCCAACTGGAACACCAAAGTGTACTATATATACCCAGACGGGCTGATTGCAACATTTAGAGAACAGGTTTGAGCTTGGTGAGCATAGTGCTGAGTCCCGTCGGGAAATCGATGAAATAAGGAGTGACAGAATATCGATTCCCGAGATCTTCACCGAAAACTCGTACTACAACGAGCAACGACAATCAGCCATGCTGCAAGCCCGTTTTGCCACTGCTTCATGGCATTCATTGATCGCTTTGAAGCGCATCTATCTAAAGGGTGTTTTTTAAATTAACCGATGTTTCTTGAATAACTTTTTATTTCCGTAACCGATTTCCGCAAAATTTTGACCATGGACGCAGCAACTCTTTGGGATTTTGTCTAGAAGAGAAATCATCGCAATCGGATAAGCTTTCAAAAAGTTACGACCTTGAAAGTTGAAGTCCAAATTTGCTAGTCAATGATCCAGACATAGCATGCACACCTCAGTCAAACGCCAAAGTGGAAAATAAAAATCTGAAAGACTACAGCTGTGTGCACAGTTTAGTAGATCATCACATTCAAGAGCAGTACGACGTGCAAAAAATCGACGCGCAAAGTAATACGACAACACGTGGAATCGAACTGAGACGTCCGAGCAGTAAGAAGTTGAGCATATTTTATAGTTTTAAGCCTAACTACCGCCATGCATCATGCATTGTGAAAACGAAAGCGAAGGACATCCAAACTGTCGACACGCCACCAACGCAATGGCATTCGGATTGAAACTTTCGTAGAAATGTCCAATTCAACTTCGCAGCACCAAATACGCTCCGCTCACCTACGGTACCTTTGATCACGCTGCACGCTCAGTTAGGTCCCTTCAATAACGGCCAAAGAAAAACGCCCTGATTGATTACAGCTCGTCACGTTTCACGCTCAATTGCTCGCCATAATTGGTGGCACGACTGCCGGCGAATAGCTCGAAGTTGTCCAGTACCTCGTCTTGCGACAGCACCTTGTCCTGGAAGGACGCACACGCGTACGGCGAACGTACGGACTCGACACACACTGCGCACCGACACACGAACGCACGTACGTACAATACGTACGGAGCAATTATTCACCCTATTCTTGTCGGCCTCCCAGATGAGGTGTCTCGCCTCGGAATAGGCGTACTTGTAGGTGGGGGGAACTAGCCAGTCGCCAATCTCGGTCTCGTCCAGCTTGCCGTTCTCGTCCTTGTCATGGAACAGCTTGAACGCCTTCGCCAGGTTCGAACCGACGCTCTTGATCTCGTCACTAGACATGGCCGCCGAGACGCCGTCTTCTGCAACAGAAAGCAACGTCAGAAAGCGTGGCCATTTTGGTGTGCTTTCGTGTTGCGAGCTCGTACTTTTGTATCAGGCTCAGCTAAAGGCAGGGAGTGTATAAACAAAAACGGAGAAACAACAAACAAACGAACTAATGAACTCTTCGATGTCCAACTGTCCATCGCCGTTCGCGTCCAGCTGCAGCAGTTTCTCCTGGAGCAAATGCAACCGTTCATCACCGAGGATATGATCCGTAATTTGACAAACATTTCGTCGTCAAGGAAGCACCGCTCTGACTCGAACACGAAAAATTCGATGCTCCAAAATCGAAACGCCCCAAAAAATAAATGGAAAGGTCACGCCTGCGTTGTCGACTTGCAGTGCAGTACAGTAGCGTGCAGAGTGGCTTTCCCTGGGTACCTTGACGGAGCAGGGCCTCTGAGCCTCGCAGTAGTAGGGTTGCTGGAAGCAGAAGAATTCGTCCTTGCTGAGAGAGCCGTCGTTGTCCTTGTCGGCGGCCTTAAACCGACACGCGTCGATCATCAGACGCCGTTTGCGCTCCTCGTCGAGCCACTCGTCTAAACAGCGCAGCCTGCGCGTGCGTGCGTGCGTGCGTGCGTGCGTGCGTGCGTGCGTGCGTGCGTGCGTGCGTGCGTGCGCGCGTGCGTGCGTGCGTGCGCGCGCGCGCGCGTGCGTGCGTGCGTGCGTGCGTGCGTGCGTGCGTGCGTGCGTGCGTGCGTGCGTGCGCAGCCTCACCCTTGTGCTCGTGCCAGACGGCCTGGAACTCCTGCCAGCTGACCTTGCCGTCTTTGATCTGCTCCTCGCCGCACTTGAGCCACTCCCTGTCGTTGTGCGCCTGTAGATTCTTCATGGTGGTGGCCTCGACGTGCTTCTCGAGCTCCTCGTGCTGAATCAGACCGTCGTGGTTGGTGTCGATCTTCGCCAGTAGCTTCCTGAATGAGTACGCGCTTTGGTGGATACTGCAACGCACTGATACGACTGATCACGCCCGCGCGCGCACGCACGCACGCACGTACGCACGCACGCACGCACGCACGCACGTAGGCACGCACGCAGGCACGCGCGCGAACACCAACTTGAGTTTCTCCTTGCCCTCTTCCACAGAGAGTTTCTTGAGTCCCGCCGCTTCCTCGTCAGCCAGAAACGCGTCACTGTCGTGAAGACCACCGTCCCCGTGTCCATGTGCAGCCTAATCGAAAGTCATACTGTAACTCAAAGTTTGCATTTTTCATGAAAAATGACCGACTCACTGTGAGCGCAATCACACAGCCAAATAGTATTGTTTCTTTTGAAAGCATAGCGCACAGGCAACGCAATCGCAATAGGGAATTGCGTAAGACAACTTTTGACGATGAGAAAACTGGGAAACTTGGGTTCTAGAGTATCGCGCACAATGTTACACGAGTGTAACCATGCACTGTGTAATGTAGGTAAGGCGTGTGGGCATGTTGAAAGTTGCGCGTCTGACCTTACAGTGTCAATTCCAATTGAGGTTGTCATGTCCCATTGTGAGCTCGCAAGAAAGGTTATTTGCCTCTATTTCCAGCATACGTCGCTTCTTGTAGGGCAATTGTTTACGTGATTCCGCGGCTTGCAATCTTCATCTTCTATTTGGCAAGTTGGCTCTGTAACGCATCGACTCTACAATTACATCAAACTAATCGGCAAGCACTGTAGCGAAAGGAGGTCGCGGTTGCGGGCAGTTCGCAGGCGCATCCTCAACGCTCTCTCCAATGTTCTACTGAATCAATCGATTTTCCTCCGTCTGATGCACATTGCCATCAAGCTGAGCACAGTGTGACCGCCCCCAAACAGCGCGCAAGGAAACAAACGAGTTTGAACTACTCGCGTGCAGTATCCGCGTTCTCGTAGTATCAACATAATCAGTAGCAGGGTGGGAGAGAGAGAGAGAGAGAGAGAGAGAGAGAGAGAGAGAGAGAGAGTGTGCCGAAGCCGAATGCTGTTTCTGTGGTCTGGGCAGCTTTTCGACTGCGCAAATTTCTCTCCCTTTCTCGCAAATTTCACATGTTCGGCGAAAAGTAGCAGATTTCGTCCAGAGGACAGTAGTCGTAGAGGACGCCGCCGTCCGCAGTGACGCCGCCCAGGAACTTCATGATGACGCCCGTGCCAATGGCTCCAGCAAACATAAAGGGAATACCCAGCAGAGAGTGCAGGTAGAGCAGACCCGAACCCGAGAGGCCGTGGCCGCTGAAGCATTCCGGGAATTTGGATGGAACGCGCACGCACGCACGCACGCTCACGCATTCATGCTCGCCTGCGCAGTCCGGCACGCACAAGGCCGACAAGCACGCACGCATCGGTAAGCAAGCATGCACGCATGGCCAGACACGCATGCACGCACTCCTGGGCTCGCGACGAACCTGGTGCAGCCCGTGCCGATCCTGGCGCCCAGGAGGAGCAAGAAGCCGCCGACGACGGCGTAGACGACGGGCACGCCCTTCACCGTGCCGTGACTGTCCGAGAGCAGCGCCGAAATGGCGCCGCCCACGATTCCGCCAGTGACGTAGAACACCTGCAGCAGTGGTTCAGTGTCCGGAACTCTCCAGAGACCGACAGGCGGCGGGACAGGCGGTAGTCCGAGCCGTCTGGACAGCAGGTTGGGCTCCTCTGGGAGCTGTATGTTCTGGGCGCCCGTTGAGCTGTCGGCCAGCGAAACCAACCCGGCGACAGTGACAATTCCCGCCCGTTAGGGGAGCCAGCCCCCCAGGATCGGGCTGACTGGGTCTCATCTTTCACTAGCAGCGGCCAATTGTCTTACCAGAGAGAGGCCCCCGCGATCATAGAAGCGGCCCATAAACAAACAAACAAACAACAGCCGACAGACTGGAACGGTAACGAACGGACGTGGACGAACCTGCCACCAGACGGCGAGACCCCAGCGCTGGTTGCCGAGAAAGGGGAAGCGGTCCCTGAGGCCCTTGGTGACGAGCAGCTGGGAGACGATGACGCCGTACGCGCTGCTGCCGCCCATCGTGTCACCCACCCCGAAAACCAGGGGGATCTGCATCAGACCGATTAGAGCACCTAGAATCGATAAATCGCCTGTTCGGTTTATTCACACGGTGTTGGTAAGTAATGTCGTGCATAGGATTCAAGCAGCGCTATACCGTTTTTTTGTGGTAAAAAAAGTGGGTAACAACACCGAGATAGAGCTTCACGAATACCGACCAGGCATTTGGCGGTATTGGACCAATTGATCAACAGACAGACCCGTTTATACTTCTCGTTGTCTGCGCACTTGTCATACCCACCACAGATGGCTGGGGGCCAGGCGACCAGGGACAATATCCAGACAGGTTCAGCGGTCTGGTTGACCTTGGACAGCGCCATGGCGCCCAGGTCTTCCTTCCAGGGCACCAGGAATTCAAGAGCGGTCGCAAAGGCCACCACTACGACTCCCATAGGCACGGCAATATAGCCCATGTTGATGCCGCCAAACAGCTCTGCGATTCTGCAGCGATGCGATCCACGACTTGTGGGTACGTGCGTGCGTGCGTGCACGCGCACACAACTCCAGACGGATGTGCGTGCAAGTGTGCCCGCCTGTGCGACACGGACGGGTGTGTGTGTTTGTTTGTTTGTTTTGTTTGTTTTATTTATTCGTCGAAGCACGGTGTACGACATTACAAAGGCGTGTGTGTGTGTGTGTGTGTGTGTGTGTGTGTGTGTGTGTGTGTGTGTGTGTGTGTGTGTGTGTGTGTGTGTGTGTGTGTTTTAGCCGAATTTAACCCAGGAACGCACGTCTGTTTCCTGAAGTACAAGGTTTCCCTGGGGAAGACCCGGTAGTAGAGGCTGTCGTGCAGCAAGCCATAGATGAAGCTGCCCAGAAAGCAACCGATCAAGGTGAACACTAAAGCAAAGGAACTCAACGATTAAAGGGAGTCAGGTGGGACAACTCAAGGGTTGTTATACCAGCTTGATGAGCCCAAGCGCCCACTTGAGGCAGCACCATTCCAGGACACTAAAACAATATTCAACGCACGAGTGTACACCTGCCCCCACCCCATACATCTATAACTGGGGGCGGGGTGGGGGTTGCCCCCCCAGACTTTTTGTCGAACACCACAACACAACCCCCCAGACAGAATTTTTTGAAGCTTTTTAAACCTGCCCAAACGATAGAAGTGAGGAACTGATAGTGTTGGGACAGCAAACCAGCTAGGCAAGTAACGCTCTTTAGACGCTATTTTGGTGACAAGCGATTCCGTTCTGGACTCCCCCTTGGCTTCGCCCAGTGCCCCGCCCCCGAAAGGCCCGTTCACCCCACCGGCCCCCACAGGGTCAGATCCGGATACAGGTACATGCCAGCCTCCCCCCCCCCCCTTGGCCAGGGGGCCAGGGCAGAGGCGAACGCACCGCTCCAGCCAGGGACATTCCGCAGCCGAGAATGAAGGTGCCGACGCAGACGGCGACGACGTTCTTGGTGCAGAAGAATTCGCGGTACTCGCCCAGCAGGCGGTCCATCTTCGTCTGCACGAAGTTGACCGGCATCAGGGCCAGCAGACCGAAGCAGATCGCACCTGCAGCAGCGGGCTCCTTTCTTCTTGGCGTGCACCGGCACGCACGCACCAAGCTATGCATGAGCCATACCTGTGCCCATAGCCGCAAGGAACATCTTCATCATGATCCATCGCTCGAAGACCATCTGCAGTCTGATAGACTCGGGCTCGAAGACTGAAAAAACGGCCACGTTGGTCAAACGCGTACACAACGAGTTCAAATTCGCGCCCTACCCCTGCCCTTTTCAAGCGCGAACCCGAAAACGATGCCAGCGAGAATGCTGACGACGAGGCTAATGACCACTTGTACGGGGCCCCTTTGGGGGGCTGGCGAGGCGCTGGTCGTCGCCGCCGTGCTCTGTCTGGTGTCCATGGCGCCGTAAGTGGGACTTTCTGTGGACTGACTGAAATCGATTTCTCTTTTTCCCCCGGAAAGCCGGAAATACGCGCGAACGATTGACGACAATGGGCCCGTGGACCGGGCGGGCCATACATACATATATATGGAAAGTTTACCTTTGGGATTGAGAGGCGGCGGACCGCCGACTGCGCAACTCCATGTCTGCACAAGTTTCTCGACCTTTGAGAGGAGTTTTTTTTGCTCCAACTTTCGAGGGTACCTAGTCTCTCTGCGCGCTAGACCAAGACGGCACTGGCAGCCTTGTGAAGTTGTGTAGGCTGCGGCTGTGCGGGCGCAGAGATTGTTTGCTGGCCAAACAGAGCGCACTGCGGGATGGGTGGGGGGGGGGGTGGTGAGGACGCTTGCACTAACGCGCCGCTTATTGTACGGTACTCCACAGATTCAAACGTAGCTCATAGAAGTGTAGAGATCGCGCGGCAACACTGCCGACAGAAATGTCGAATGGATTCCGTGAGGCCTCGCGCAAGATTCGCTCGGGAGTCGGGCGGGGGGGGCTGGACTTTGGGCCGAGCGGCACCTGCTCGCCCTTGGGGGACTAATTGCGTCCGGCACAGCGACACGCTACTTTGCCGCTCAATTAATCGCACCGGTCGGCCGACCGACACGCCATGCCGAACGCCGTCGTCGCAGTTTCTGCGCACCCGAGTTATGGCAACGAGCGGCGGCTAGCTAGCAGCTAGTGATAAGACAGAGGGGGGGGAGAAGCCGCTGCCGTCCGGCTGTGTAGCTTGCCTGCTCTCCGCTGACGACGACGACTTTGGCTCGCCGAGACCGTCCGTCGCGCCCAGTCTTTGCTCTGCCGACATGCCGCTCGGTCGCACACTGCACTTCTCAGGCCGATGATATAGGCGACTTTGTTTCACTGTGCAGCGCTGCGAGTCTTCTTTTCGAGGCCTACCGCTGCGCTGCGGCGCGTTTGGAATTCCTCGCGGAAAGAAGAGATAGAGAAAGCAAAGGCCGCGCGCGCGTGCAGCAGCCGCATGCGCCCCAACGTTCCCAGGGCGCATAATGCACGCGCGTGCACGCACGCACGCACGCACAGAAGGCTCGGTCCGTCGGCGGTGGTGTGTGTGTGTGCGCACAAACGAGGCGGCGGCTGCGGCAGCCACTTCCAAAAAGTCCCAAGGGCGCGGCAGCGGCGGCGTTGCGAGACGACGCCGCGACTGGGTGACAAAAGGCAACTGACGCGTAACGTAACGCTCGCTGGGGAAGGGGTTGAGGGAGAGGGATGGAGAGTGGGATGGAGCGGGGCGGCGGTCCTCAAACGCTACACACGCACACACACACTCGCTGAGATTGAAGGCGTGCGTGCGTGCGTGTGTACTCGCCGCGCAGCCGCGTTACGTGCGTTAGTTCTCAGCGTGGGCGTCGAGTGAAGTGGAAATGCAGCGACTTCGCAAGCTGCCTCCTCTAAGGCTCTAAGTCGCCAATTGTCGTCTGTCGTAGTACGGCGCCGAGCAGAGAGCAGGCAGGGACGGAGGAGGGAAGCCATGGGTATTGCGCTCGGCGGAGCAAAGTTCACTGGAGTGTGAAACTGACGGAACACGATATACCGTAAACCCTATAATTCATATTTAGCCTCCCCCCCCTTATAATTATACGCCCTTCCAGCCCAAGACCCTTTTAGGTAGTTTAATAGCCCCCCCCCTAGAATTACACCCCTCCCTAAATGGACTATCGTCTAAAAGGCAAATTTTTTCCATATCCGGGTGTGTGTATGGTCGCGTATGTGTATGTACGCATGTATACATTGTAAGTGCATGTGAGACTGTGTGAGAGTGTGTTAGAGTGTACCGACGTATGGCGCAGCGACTTTTTCACCTTAAAAATCGCCTCCACGCGCTTTGTATCAACAAGGCTCCCCACACAGACATCGAACCCTTCCAGTTTATAAGCCCCCCTATGTATAATTCCCCCTATAATTATAATTAATTAGTCCTATAATTAGCCCTCCTATACACCATCCTACGGCTCGAATGAGACAATTAGCCCCGGGGGCTAATTATAGGGTTTACGGCCGATAGAAGAGGAGCGGAGTGCGTTCGCGCGTGCGTGACGTCACGTCTTTGATCGGCGACGATCCATTTGATCGGGTTGATGAGGCTCATGGCCAAAGCGCAGCGTAGTTGTCGCATTCGTCTTGGGAGAAGTCGGAATAGTAGGCGGACGGGTGCAGCGCGCAGCCGCCCACCTCGCCGGCGGGCCGCATCACCACCACCGGCGTCTGCTAACCGAGTCGGCCCCAACTTTGCTACATGTTTATACGGGGCGGCGGTCATTAATGCACCTACAGTACCGAATCCGTTTGCAGGTCCAGCGGCCCGCTGATCGAGATGCGGCTGACCTGCGTCGACGGATGAGGAGTCGTCGAACCGAAATTGTGACGAACGCCATTCCTGTCTCTGAAAGCTACCACAAGAGCCATTCCGTTGCGATTACGACTCACTCAGATTTGCATATTTGCATGCCGTATATACCTCAGCGAGACCTTCGGCTCCAAGCACCTGGAAACGATGGCCAGCGTCAGGCAGCACAGCGTGATCGCCCCCGTCGCCAGGACGGCCGGAATGAACAAGCTGCTCGCCGTCTTCTGTTTTGTAATGCGCCTTTGATAGTCGTCTCGACTGATAGTCGCTTGTGTACATTGGACTACAAGCTTACGTGCTTCTCATCAACGCAACCGAACAGCTCCCTTGGAAAGAGCGATTCCTGTGGGTGCGAAGCGTGTCGGTCTTGGCGAGCTGAACCAGCAACGGTGCCGTTGCCGTCCTCCTCGACCAAGCCTCCAGCGGTCCAGGCGTTGACGGCCAAGCTGACGGGCAGCGAGGGGACGCTGGCGTTGAGCAGGGCGCCGAAGCTGAACACGACCACGACGACGCACCACACGAGCCGCTCGCGGCTGCGTCGCATGAAGCTGAATGGTTGTAGATAAAACGGTGCGTGCGTGCGTGCGTGCTGGCGAGTACGACTAACCCGTACTCAGGCGCGTTCTTCCGGACCACACAGAACAGCAGCATGAGCATCAGCAGATGCCCTATCGCGGTCTAAATGCGGCTGGCGGTCCTCTGTACTCTTCTGAGCACCAAGACATAAGGCGTACCACTGCGATGGGCACGCCCTGGTAGAGAAAGAGCGCCAGGCAGTTCTGGGAGACGTCCTGACGCTCGCTATCCGGCGTCGTGAGCCAGTCGTAGACGTAGAGCGCGTAGACTCCGGGTGGCACGATCAGGCAGGGCACGCTCAGCACGCATAGCGCCGCCAGACATCCCAGGAGCCAACTGAGAGCGGTCTTAGGCATCGTCTGAGCGATTCTGTCAGCACTGTACAAGCTGGCAAGACACAGGGCGCGCACCCTATGCCCGGATGATTCGTAATTTTGATGAATCGCTCGGTGGAAACAAGCGGTTGGCTTGCGGGTTGAGCGGACGCTCTGCGTAGGTGCACAGTAGGTGAATCATTATAAAGACGCTGCAAAAAATCTCGGTTGTAGAGGACGTTGTATAGCTCACACGTGGAGGAAAGCTCGAATTTCTGTTCCGCTGGTTCGGATAAATTGTGAAATTGTTTGTGGTGCATTTGCACTGAGCACCTACCTATTACGTGTACCTACGATCATGTAATGTGCTGCCTGAAAAGTCTGCAAGTCGCCAAAAGGAAGCGTCGAAGCGGTTCTGTTGTTGGCGAGTAGGCTTACACGCGGTCACAACGCGAATTCAACTGGATTGCGCACTAATCGAGTCGTACTGTACACGTACCGTACACTTCAGCGCCTAACCACGGTGTGCCTACGTGTTTACGACAGGCAGCTTCTTGGTGGAAGTTCAGCCAAAGAAGTTTTCACTGCCGCCGCCGCTGCTAGGTGGCCCTGCCTGCAGTTCGTCCACTGCGAGGAGGTCTTGATGCGGAGGGAGTTCGAGACGAAGGGGTGCGGCGGCGGGTGCCACGTCGGCGTCTACGTCCACCACGTGGACACTCGTCGTGGTGCAACCCGGCCCTCTGAAGTACCGAAAACCCCAATGAACATTCTATCAATAAATGTCGTTGCAACGATGCTGAACAGATTAACTAAAACGTGAGTTGAACTTGAAAATAGTAATGTACAGGACAGGTACACATTTTGTAGACATATTCTAATTGAAGAGTTGTGGAAAAACTGTCTCTTTGTGTTCATTTGTCATTAGAGGGTTAGGGGGTGGGTGGGGGCGTTGACTTTTCACCACACCCTCTCTAACATTACAGGATGGGCGTTCTTTGGAGGATTTTCGGTATGGTACATTTGTGGTGTGGTACTACAATGCACTAGGTGTAAATGTGCTGATTTGAAACGTGCACTGCGACATACATACGCAAGCGGACACCTGTATGATGCTCCCACTCGTCGTTCCCCGCTTTCCGCCCCCACTTCCGAAGCCGACCCATCAGTTCTATCGTCGACGCTGTTCACAAACGATTTGTTGTCTACGCCTTGGAGTCCACGTCGTGGCAACTGGCCGGTGCGGTAGACGATCGAGCGCTTTCGGCCGGCGGCCGACGTCTTTCTCCTGCAACGCGATGGTGCAAGGTGATTTGTAAGTCGGTTATTGGAACGAATATACGGCAGTTATTGAGAATGACGCGCCCACACTATCTTGTCTTCCGCCTTTTCCCGGTCTTGCAGGCATCTCATTAGCGAGGCCAACGCTCCCACGGTCAGAGTCAGCACGAACGCGGTCCCGTATGCGCATTGCAGCACGCGATTGGTGATTGGCTGAATAGGGCAGCAATTGATTTAAGTACAAATGGCGCTTTTTTCTCACGATATACGGTACGTCCACTGCACGCACGTAGTAGCCCTCGATGCAGACGAATTGCTGGTGCGCGTGCATCGTTTTCAAGCGCGCGCTGCTGCCGCGGTTATTTCGGTGCATTCTCCCTTGGAGTCGGTGGGCGGCGAGAGCCACGGGTGTGGAGTGCATTGCGTTCGAGAGAAGCGCGGCAAAGCTGAAGAGCAACAGAAGCAGACACCACCACAGTCTGTCGCCGCTTCTCATCGATGATCTAAGCAGATTGGAGACGCAAATGTGCCGAACGTAGATGTGCGCTTATGCGCGCGTATGTTCCATGCAATCTCAAAAGAGTGCGTACCGCCAACACTTGAAGCCCCGCTTGGCCGTAAAGAACACAAGAAACAGCACGATCCAGTGCGACGTACAAGTCTGAATCGAACGTACAGACAAGAACGTCACTCACACTCAAAAGCAATCAATATGTGAGACTGACTCTCACTCGCCAACTTTATTATTATTTTTTTATTGATTCGTCTATTTTGATGACGCGACGACACCACCGAAAAGAGTGGAACAGCGCGCGTTACACGCAGCTGCGCGGCAGACAAGTCGCTCAAAAATTCAAACTTACGACTACGACAGGCACTGCCTCTAGCGTCAGACTGGAGAGGCAGTCTCTGGAGTCGTCGGCGACGCGTCCCGAGAAGAGCGGTTCCAGGATGTAGTAGAGATATCCGGCCGGAGGAGCGAGCAAGGTCGGCAGGGCGACGCCTACGGCCGCCCCGGCCGTCCTTTGGGTCCACCTGCGAATCATCATACTGGTCCAAGCGCCGCTTTTCCAAGGGGGAAAAGGTTTGTTGATGCGGCAGTCGCTTTTAAAGGGGACGGAAGGGTGGGGGTGGGGGAGCAGGACGCGGTGACTGGTCTGGCGGTCATCAGACTAGGCCTGAATTGGCGAGGCGGCCCCCCGACGAATAATCAAGCGAAACCGCGTCGGTTTCTATAGGCGCCCCGTCAAAATCATGCCGAACGGTGATGAAACGGAGAAGTGCAGTCGAGAACCCACAGCTCAGAGGCTTCCGCAATTACAGCAGCGCACAACTGAAGTGACGTGTGAGAGTGACATTCTACTTCTACCATATAGGTACTGTAGGTGTCGTTCCAAAAAGCTGTCTTCTACTAACTTCAAGGCTGGGGAAATCAGGTGATTACACAGGGTACACGGCCTTTCACACTATATGCTACTCTGTACTATAACTATATTAGGAGTTGGCCATATCTGCAGCCGCAGCAGAAATGGTGCTACAATCACATACCGCCAGTGCGTGGGTTTCTTTTAGGTCCAGCATTTGCTACACAATTTCCACTTTCACGAATTAGTGCAATCGTAAACCGTCTATAAGACGCACCGCAATATCACGCAAATGCGGACGTGCATTCTTGCAGAGTTGCCCTGCTTTTGCTACTTGCACTTACATGCGTACCGTAAACCCTATAATTAGCCCCCCGGGGGCTAATTTTTTCGTTCGAGCTCTAGGAGGGTGTATAATTATAGGGGGGGGGGGGCTAATTGTAGGGGGGGGCTTATAAACTGGAAGTGTCGATGAGTGGGAAAATGTGCTGGGCAAAAAGGCGCGTGGAGGCGATTTTTAAGGGAAAAAGGCGCTGTGCACACACGTTGGTACACTCTAACACACTCTCACGCAGTCTCACATGCACATACGTGTACATACATGCCCATACGCGACCATACATACACCCAGACATGGAAACATGTGCCTTTTAGACGATGGTTCATTTAGGGAGGGGGCGGGGTGTATTATTATAGGGTGGGGGGCTAATTATAGGGGGAGCTAATTATAGGGTTTACGGTATTTGTGATGTTGACTCAGACTGTCATTGTTTCCTAATCGGCGCACGCTGGCGCTTCTTGGCGTTGTTAAGCAGCTTGCAGTCGTGCAGCTGCAGGAGATGGTGGCAGAAGCGGAGGCAGACTGGTCGAAAGAGAGTCGGCGAGCTCAGTGCGAATCTGCAGCGCTGGACGAGCCGCTGCAGCGGACTTCTTGGCTCGACGTAGACTTCTTGCGCTGCGATTAAACAAAAGTCTTGCAGCAGATGCGACTTCTGGACAGGTTGTGTGGGTGTGGCCTCGAACTCAGTCAACTAGAACTCACGCGCGGAAAACCAGGCAATCGCATTGGCGCCTCTGGTCGAAGCTGCGACCAGAACAAGAAGAAGAATCAACTCAGAAACTCGGCGAAGGTCGTTCGCTTCCTTTCTAGTAGCAATGTTGCCCGGGCCCATTTCTTTTTAGCCAGTCGACTTCACACGCTCCGCTAATGGGGGTAAGGGCTGAGTAGTTGTCGTATAGGTACGAGCGAGGGAGTGCGTGTCGTCAGGGTGTGCGCTAATGAATGAATTCATTCAACCCCTAAAACTGGCAGGCAGGAACAAAGCGGGCGCATTCGGCCTAGACTAATGGCCGGGTTGAATGAGATGGATCGCTTTTTCGTCGTCTCGCCATGGAACAAAACCTTCTCTCATGGACTGCAATCAGTTACGCCACTCATGGGCGGTCACGTGGAGAAGGCGCCTTGGAGCTCTCGCTATAGCTGTCAGCCCGGAAAGACAGACACAGCAAAACTTCCCGCAACAATTGACGCATTAATGCTCATTAACTGGACGAATGGTCTACATTCTAGCCCAGTTGTGCAAAGAGAACACAAAAGATGGGACCAATCTCGAAAATGAATGTGCACGTGTTCGATTCCATCCATATGCACGTCCGTTTTTGGCCTTCTTTAGCGGGTTGCAGTTGCGCAGCTGAAGAAGACGGCGGCAGAAGCGGAGGCATGGCTGCTCCTACACACACTACACCGGTTATCCTATTCCTCTGTGAACTCAATCAGCCATGTAGAACTCTCGCGCGGAAAACCAGGCAATCGCATGGCCTTCTCTGGACAAAACTGCGACCCGAAGACGAAGAATCAGCTGAGAAGCAGGTTGAAGTTTGCTCGTTTCATTCGTACATAGCAGCAGTAACACCCATTTCTCTTAAGCAACTCGACTTCGCACGCTCCTCTAATGAGCACAAGGACAGAGTGAAGTTAGCATTAGGCACCAGCGAGCGGGGGCGTGTATATCCTAATGAATGAAGTCACTGAAACGTGAAAACTGCAGGGCAGGAGCTATACGTGGGCGCGGCATTTGTCATGGACTAACTAATGACTGGGTTGAATGAATAACTAATGGGTTAAATAATGGCTTTTTCATTTCGCCATAGAACAAACAGTATCCTACTTCTCTGCTGACGACGTGGAGAACTCGCCTCAGAGCCAGGTGGCACTCTGTCTTTGCCTTGCCATCAATATCATTCATACCTGTAATCGGGTCTGGCAGAGTGGGGGGGGGGGGTACAGGCACTTTGGGGGTCTCTGGAGCAAAAAGTGGGAGTAGCTGACATTTTTTGACTTATACTGGTACTTTTTGGTCAAAAAAAGGGTATTACTTGGGTCTAAAGAGTTTATTTAGCTGTTTTATGGCCATATAACACTGAAAAACACCAACATTTACTCACTTTTATCCTTTCAGACAGGGTGAAAGTTTTGGGTTGGGTTGGGGGGGGGGGGGGTGTTAAAAATAGGGAGGCAACCCCGCCCCCCCCCCCAGTCACACAGGTATGCTTTTGCCATCAGGCCAGAAAGCTACTCCTCCCGCACATTCCACTTTCCAGAATCCCGCACAATTCTAGGGCGCGTTAAAACCGATACAGCAGAGTTGCGGAAAGCGCACAATGATGCTGGGCTGGGATTGATAGAGAAACGTCGAACACGCGTGTGTGCTCATTGTACACGCTCGCCGTCAAGACGTCTCTCTACTACTACGCAGCAGACAGTCTGGCTGCATTGTACCTACCATATCGGTTCCACACCAACTCCGCTGCCAGAGCAATGGTGGCGGCTACTAGGCCAACCATTAAGAGCACGAAGACGCTCGCAAGATTTTCGGTTGAGAAGGAGTCGGTCAACGACGTCTGTCGACCTTGGCATTGATTCGACCTGATCCGCCCGGACGCGTCGTCGGCAAGCCGATAAACGGCGGACAGTCGACGACGGAGCGCAGTGTCGAGTCTTCCGGTCGATGTTGAGTTCTTGCGCAGAATCACTGAGTAGACGCTGGATAAACCTAAATTCTCTACTGTAAAACACTTCTACGTGTACCTCACCATACACTTGACATGAGCAGTGGCCGAACCAGTCCTATTTTTCAGCGATGGTCTGAGACATTTTGGGCAAAATTTCATCAGAATAGTTGGGCCTTGACAAGATCTTTTAGTATTTGGGATTGTAGAGGCCCTGCTCATCTCTACATACTACAGGGTGTTTTTTTTATTCTGCCCACCTGGGATTTTGAATAACTGCCGCGTTCGATGGGCGATTGCTTTAATAATTTGTGGGGATATAAACAAAGGTTTAGGAAAGGAGATTGCGAAGTTTTAGGAAATTTGATAGACCACAGCGCAAATGGTGACTGTGGAAAATTTGTGCCTGTTTTTGGTGAAAAATCGATGTTTAAATGGCGTTGTATTCATGCGCCCCTCATACCAGTGTGACAACAGGATGCGTGCTGACTCAACCGTATGGCAAGCCATTCTGAAAGTTTCAACAAGTTTTGTCTATTGACAAGATATGGTGTCGTTGTGCCATGTCGCCCAGGGAAGGAGGGAGTGTGTCACTCGTTATGCCTTCCGCAACAACACACTGCAAGGCGCAGCACCTACACACACTATAGCTCTTTACACACCGATTGATCTGCTACATAACGCCAATCTGCTATTGCCTCCCAACGCCAACCCATCTGTGCCCTGTGGGGCTACACAAGGGGCGCTGCGGTGAAGGCACCCGAGTGACACATTTCGTTCGCTGGGCGACACCGCGCGACGCCATAACTTCTCAATAGAATTCTTGCATCATTGGACGAAACTTGATGAAACTACGAGAATGGCTTGCAATAGGGTTGAGTCAGCAGTGTGCATTCCTGTTATCACACTAGGTTGAGGGGCGCACGAATACAACACCATAGAAACATCGATTTGCCCCCAAAAACAAGCACACACTTTCAACAGTCGTCATTTGTACCGTGGTCTATGAAATTCCTTAAAACTTAGCAATCTCCTTTCCTAAACCTTTGTTTATATGCTCGCAAAATATTAAAGCAATCGCCCATCGGACGCGGCAGTTATTCAAAATCCCAAGTGGGCAGAATAAAAAAAACACCCTGCACAAACAGGAAGCCTATTGGTCTTTAGGAGCCCCACTCTTGCCAAGACGAGAGAAGCTAACGCTATCTAAGCATGGCTGCAAATCATCAAGTCGTCATAATACAGTACCTTGTGCTTGCAAAGGTGGTCGCTGCAGACTCAAAAAGCTGCAGACAGACACACCCAAACCAACTTACGCCCAATCTGGAATGGTAGCAAGACCAGACTGCAGTGGATTCTTGTCAACTGTAGGGCAATCTTCACATAGGCAGGGTAGACAAAATGTCGCTCAGACAGTAACAGTTTGACTAGCTCAGTGTCATTTCTTGCGCGATGCAAAGGGTTCGTGCTCAGACTTTGCTCAAACTTCTGCTCCAACTGAATGCCACGCTCGGTGAGAATGGCACTTTCACTGTCAGAGTCCAGAAGAAATGTATGCTGACCACTCGCCACGCTCTCCAATAGAGCATCCATGGATGCAACCTGTGTGCTCATCCTTTGGGGCAGCACGCACGCACTCACGCACGCACGCACGCACGCACTCACGCACGCACGCACGCACGCACGCACGCACGCACGCACGCACTCACTCACTCACTCACTCACTCACTCACTCACTCACTCACTCACTCACTCACTCACTCACTCACTCACTCACTCACTCACTCACTCACTCACTCACTCACTCACTCACTCACTCACTCACTCACTCACTCACTCACTCACTCACTCACTCACTCACTCACTCACTCACTCACTCACTCACTCACTCACTCACTCACTCACTCACTCACTCACTCACTCACTCACTCACTCACTCACTCACTCACTCACTCACTCACTCACTCACTCACTCACTCACTCACTCACTCACTCACTCACTCACTCACTCACTCACTCACTCGCTCACTCAATCACTCACTCACTCACTCGTTCGCTACACCAACTTGTGTGGGTTGTGGTGGAATGTACAGTGTGGACAACAGGAGACACTGGAATAGCGCGACAAAGAACGTTATTGTAAGGTAAAACGCTGCCAGGTTGATTGAAAAACAGAGTCCACATCGTTTGCCAACATAGTGCGATACTAGCGCTACACAAACAAACAAAAGCATTATGCCGAGAAAAGCAGCTCCTGCATCGAGACTGAAAATTGTGAAAATTCCAACAAGATTTCCACTTGAGAGAAAGCCAGCCTGGACTGCATAGAGTACTGACATCTGGACCTGGTACAGTCAAGACTAAAAATTCTGAGACTCTAGAGTTAGACCTTCAGGCTCACACATCCATCACTGACACACCCAGAAAGCGGACTAGAACAAACAAAACAGCTCTGTGCGGTCCTCTGGTTTGGAGACGACGAAGGCCACAGACTCAAAATTTGTTGGATAAAGAAAATCGAATTTTTCCAAATTTTCAGTTGTCACGTGCTCAAAATTCGCGACGGTGTCGAGCATTGGTTGGCTCGGCTGGCTGTTGTGGTGCAACGCGCGTCCGCGAGTGCATGTGAGTTCGGCTGTACACAGGTACCAGTACTGACAAGCGTTCTTCCAACATCAGTCTAGCCCCGGATCCAGCCAGCCGAGCCAGTCTCTTCTGATGAGTTCCATTAGCGCCGCTCTCGTCGACGTCGCATTCTGGAAGACTTGCGGGAACTGCAGCTCTAGCTCCGGCACACTGATCAGTTCATAAGGCGTCTCAGACTCCGTCAGAACCTCGCCCAACACGGCCGCGTCGTGTCCAGGGTAGGGACAAGAGTCAGAAGGGAACAGACTTCGCGTCCTCTCAACGCACTCCGAGACGTACGGGGGCGCAGTCAATAGACCTACACGCATCTTGAAGGAATCCGCGATTTGGGTGGCGTTCTCCATTGCGACGAAATGATCCGGATTTCAAATTGGGCGAACGATGCAAGCCGCAAAGGTTGGCCACGCAGTTTCACACAGTTTTAAGTGGGTTGAGATGGCATGCGGCAGCCCGACGGCCGACGGGAATTCGAAACCGGCAACGAAAGCAAACACACCCCCACCCCTTTCTTACCCCTCACCACCGCATCACGTGCCGGCTATTGAGCATGGCTACTGACACGCCCAAGCCGGCTGTAGAGCGTCCTCAGTGGGCAAGCTTGCCCTCCATCCATCCTCCACTCCAACTCGCCCACTCCCAAATTGTTCCAAAGACTTTTCAATGCTTCTATATGACTAAATAAAAGTGTGCAAACGAGCGAGTTTTGCATCGCGGTTTGTAATGACAAAACAACAAGATAACGCAATTTTTAAAGTTTGGTTTTTTAAGGAGAAATACCTAGATAACTTGAAGCTGGTTTGGTGCAAAATATTGCAGCGCTGGCATTCTCCCATGCCTGCAATGAGGGGGGGGGGGGGGCTTTACGTCACCGTTTTCCCTATGTAACACTAGTCAAAGGACGCAGTGTCCGGTGTGTGCGCGTGTGCTGCTGTTTGAAGATCAACTTCCTAAGGCACACTTCAAATCCAATTGGCCAACTGGCAGCCAGAATAGATCTTTAAAACCAGATCACTAAACTATGTTTGCAGAATAGAACAATTTGTAGGTATCGTAATTCGAACTGTGGTAGAATCAAAATCAGGGTGTACGCGTCAGCGTACAACCCTAATATGTGATGACTTCTGAATGCGGCTTTTTGAATTTTCGATCGCCTATAACTTTTGATTGCCTGAACGGATTTCGGCGCGTTATGGCTCAAATGAACCGCCTTCTTCTGGGGCATCGAACGCGCCATAACGCGTTTCCTTGTTTTACGTCAAGGGGGAGATACCTCTGAAAATGTTGTGAAAACGCGAGTTTTTTTTTTTTTCATGTTCTCTGCCACTTTTTTGGACCGCCGCTCCTGAACGCCACTTGCGATTGGGCTGAAACTTGGCGTGTACTCTCAGCCCATGATGGCAATTTCTACCTAAAAAGGATTTGCGTGTAGGTCCTACCAATCTTGAGTTATGGCCGATTTTGCCCGATTTCTTGGACATAGCCGTTTTTTCGACCAAAATTTTGTGCGCTATAGGCGCCTCAACCGCTCATCACAGAGATTCGCTATAATGGTGAAAGTTGATCCGCCACACATGTAGTATTTCCCGTTGAGCAGATTTTGCGGCTCCGACGTCCATGTCGCCATAGCCGAATTTTTTTGATAGTTCCGACAAGAGTAAAACTCCAAAAAATGCCCAGTAAACCCCCAATTTTTCTTCGATTTTCGTGAACAATAGGTCAAGGGGAGTCCTCGGTAAGTCAATGTTTTGAAATTCCATCACTGGATAATGAGATATGAGCTCCTGAACCTTCAAAAAATGATTTTTTTAATATTATTTTTTAATAATTGTTTTGTTAAAGTATTTGGGATGAAACTTTGCAAGCATACGCTGTATACAATCAGAAATTAATGCCCCAAATGGATTCTTCCTAAATGCCCACAAGCTTGAGATCTGGAACACTTAGTAACATTGGGTCTCAGACAACCAATCGAGAGGTCGCGGGTTCGACTCCCGCTGGCGTCTCTGCCATCTCCTGAAAACCAAATCAATATTGCGTTACCCCAGTGTCCTTTCCTGCTCCACCCATGTTGTTCCCACGACTCACCCTACATTTTTTTCAGTTTTTTTTTCGTTTTTCTTTTCAGATGTTAAAATATTTTTTGGTTGACTTTATCAAAGCAGTGAACATCAAGTGCTTTTCGGATGTGCACTCTCATGTGCAACCTCACAAGGCGCGCATGCATGCACGCACGCGCGCGCGCACGCACGCGCGCGCGCACGCACGCACGCACGCGCGCACGCACGCACGCACGCACGCGCGCACGCACGCACGCACGCAGGCACGTCCACACTCTCGCACTCTCGCAAGCACGCACACACCGACGCACGCACGCACGCCCGCACTCTCGCATGCACGCGCTCTCGCACGCACGCATGCACGCACGCACGCACGCACGCAGGCACGTCCACACTCTCGCACTCTCGCACGCACGCACACACCGACGCACGCACGCACGCCCGCACTCTCGCATGCACGCGCTCTCGCACGCACGCACGCATGCACGCACGCACGCACGCACGCACGCACGCGCGCCATAGTTGACCACCATCTTGGCCGCACAGAGGGCCGCGTAGGACACGTCCTCAACGAGCATGCTGATGGTGGTGGCGTCTCGAGGTCAGGCTTGGGGTAACGAGCGCGTCACGCGCCACTCGCTGGTGTTCAGCCCCTGATTCTGTCACTTGAGGAGTTGCAGCACGCCCTTCGTGTCCGAGACGTTGCCCAGGAAGGAAGGTGTTTGTAAAGAAATTCTACAGTTTTGAACCTCTACACTGTACACATTTTTTATTTAATACGACGTTTCGGATACGACACTCACGCCATAGTCAGGAAGTGTCTATATTTAGACATTATTTAGGTACACTTTTTTTCCTTATGACACCCTTTCCCTTTTTCTTCAAATCTGCTTACCCCAGAATGGTCTCGGACGTGGCCCCCCCCCCCCCCCCCCCACTTCAAAAAACCGGTTACATGGGGTACTGCAGTAGTTAAACTCACGCCCCTGGTGTGGGTGCCCCTTGTTGGCACCCGAAATCAGTGCACTCGTGGTGCACATTTTGTACATATCAATACGAAAAAACACTGTATTAAGGAAAAATTTGCAGACAGCTGCAAAAAAGGAGAATATGTGACTTCCATAGACAGAAGTTGAGCTTGAAAAGAAAAAATGGTATTTGCACATTGCTGAAGTCCACTTTGAAAAAAGATTGTATGAGAGCATTGCAGTGGAGTCCACTTTGAAAAACGATTGTATAAGAGCATACAATGGTATGAACAATCAATTTGCTTGTCACATATTCGGCGTTTTTAGCGTGAGCTATTTTGGCATATTTCATTTTGGACAACAGTCATTCTAGCGACAATGCTGTTGCCCAGCTAAAAGTGACACACACCACTGCCCTACGCACATTGCAGGTAGAACTAAAAACCATAAGTGCAACAGGATTCTTGGTGTGGTGTGGTATGTATTTCAATGCTGCTGATTACGGATTTTCAAAGGACAGGTAAATGATAAGCTTCGGTACGCTAATGTAGATTGTGGTTGTAGAACAGCTCATTAAATTATACCTGAAGTGCCTGTTGTGTATACTCTCCATCCATTAACCCAACAAATTTCTGTTACTGTGATACAAAAATCAGTTATCCCGATTCCAGACTGCAGGTATGTTTGCAGAATAGAATAGAATAATTTGTAGGTATCATAATTCGAACTGTATTAGAATCAAAATATTCTATTCATTGGATCGTCATTTCCAACTTACAAAATATTTCGGTGTCTATGTATGTACGTGCATGCGTGCGTGTGCACGCACGTGTGAGTGCGTGTGCAGGTTGGTATATGCGCTTTTCCTGGTATGCTATAAGTGCCACTGTATTCTGTCATCATGTAGCGAGCGCTAAAAACGCCGAATATGTGACAAGCAAATTGATTGTTCATACCATTGTATGCTCTTATACAATCGTTTTTCAAAGTGGACTCCACTGCAATGCTCTCATACAATCTTTTTTCAAAGTGGACTTCAGCAATGTGCAAATACCATTTTTTCTTTTCAAGCTCAACTTCTGTCTATGGAAGTCACATATTCTCCTTTTTTGCAGCTGTCTGCAAATTTTTCCTTAATATTCTATTCATTGAATCGTCATTTCCAACTTACAAAATATTTCGGTGTCTATGTATGTACGTGCGTGCGTGCGTGTGCACGCGCGTGTGAGTGCGTGCGTAGGTAGGTATGCGCTTTTTCTGGTACTAGAGGCGCATGCGGCCTTTGGCCGCCATGTGTACGTTAAGGAATAAAGCAACTGATTTTGCATATGATGGTCGACGTGATCATGCTGTGCAAGCAGGTGCGCGATGGGCGTTCACACCGTTGACAGTCAGTGGCACCTAATTCGTTGCTGCTCTGTTTATCTCGATAGGCGTTTACCCCGTTGACTGTTGGTGATGCCAAAATTTACTGCTGCTTTGTTGATCGCAATGGGCATTCACTCCGTTGACAGTTGCTTTCACCAAATTCACTGCTGATATGTTGATCGCGATGGGCATTCACCCCGTTGACAGTTGGTAGTGCCAAATTCACTGCTGCTCTGTTGATCGTGAAGGGCGTTCACCTCGTTGACAGTTGCTGGCGCCAAATTCACTGCTGCTCTGTTAATCGCGATGGGCGTTCACCATGGTGGGCAGGATACAATGTACCACACTTACAGTATACATTTGCATAATTATGCGGGAGCACGTCCCAGGAGTGGCTGTCCCCTTTCAAGATCAACAACATATATATATATATATATATTGTATATATATCGTGCGTGCGTGCGTGCATGCGCGCACGTGCGTGCACTCCCGTGCGTGCGTGCGTGCACTCCCGTGCGTGCGTGCGTGCATGCGTGCGTGCATGCGTGCGTGCGTGTGCGTGCGTGCACGTGCACGTGCGTGCGTGCGTTGCCACACATACAGTGCTCGTGACGTCTAGCCAAGTCATTTGATATGCAATTCATCATTTTTTTTTATTTTCAGCAGTTTATTTTCCATTTTGCAATTGTACAAGATACAATGTTCCACACTTACAGTATTTTTTCAAAAAGCAGATGGGGCTTTCACCCACTCCCCGAAGGGAGGCACTTGGCCCAGCTAGTTGAGCGTTGCCACTTTTAGCAGTGACCTGCTGCCGAAAGGTGCCAACTGACCTCGCAACATCACTTATGTGGGTGAAATTGCGCAGCCAGTTGGCAGCAGAATTTGCATAATTTGCATAATTTTCATTTGCATAATTATGCGGGAGCATGTGCAAATGACTCGTGACGTACATATATACACACACGTACGCAAGGGGGCTAAGTGCCACTGTATTCTGTCATCATGTAGCGAGCGCTAAAAACGCCGAATATGTGACAAGCAAATTGATTGTTCATACCATTGTATGCTCTTATACAATCGTTTTTCAAAGTGGACTCAACGTCAACTGCAATGCGGTTATACAATCGTTTTTCAAAATGGACTCCACTGCAATGCTCTTATACCTACAATCTTTTTTCAAAGTGGACTTCAGCAATGCGCGAATACCATTTTTTCTTTTCAAGCTCAACTTCTGTCTACGGAAGTCACGTATTCCCCTTTTTTGCAGCTGCTTTCTAATTTTTCCTTAATCCACTATACACCTAACACTTCAAGAGCGAGTAGCCATTAAAAACATGGCTCATATCAAGTCCTAGTGTATGCGTTGCCGCTTCATGAGTCTGTAGTAGCGTCCCCTTGCGGCCGTGAGCTCGCCGTGACTGCCTGCATTCAACAGCTAGGTTTTAGTCCTTTTTTGATAGTTTGAGCAATGGATTTGCAGCGGCACCTCTTTCAACGATTCTTCCTTCCTTGAGAACGGCAATGCTATCGGCCGATTGAACTGTACTGAGGCGGTGGGAGACGATGATGCAAGTCCGACCCTTGCGGGCGAATTCCAATGCCGCTTGCACCGTCTGCAAAATTGGACAATTCTCACCAAACAAAAGAATGCGCCAAAACGACGCCGGCGTCACATAAAAACTGTTGCGGGATAAATTTGCGTCCCGTTCCCGTCCTGATACAATCTTCACATACGTACAGTTGGCTTGATGCCGACGCGAATCGCATGGCATCGTGTTGTGGGGGCGACAGTCTCGGAGAGGGTCAATTTGTATGGCACGAACCTGCTCGCTGTCGGCGTCGAGGGCGGCGGTGGCCTCGTCGAGCAGGAGGATCTTGGGCCGGCGGACGAGGGCGCGCGCGATCGCGACGCGCTGCTTCTGGCCCGCCGACAGCTGCGTGCGGCGCTCGCCCACCGCCGTCGAGTAGCCCTGCACTGCACTGCACGTTCCTTGGACGCACTCCTCTCACTCTACTACAGGAAAACCTATCATAAGCGTGGGACCTTCTCATAGGGAGGTCCTCCTCTTGGGGGGGGGGGGTGGACGTTGGCGTTTACAATTTCGTGGTATGAAATTGAAACGTAAACGGCGATGGTGCTAGTAGTAGATAGAGCAAGTCTGTGTGTGATGCTGAAGGCAATGTCTCCACTGTCATTCATTCTCACAGCCATTTTCGTGGCATGAGGGGAGATGAAGTGCGACACAGTCATACTCATCTCCTATTCTCCCACTCATAGCAAAAGAGAGATGGTGCTCCACTAAAACGTCTGGAGACACTCCTCCGATTTGTCACGATTGTTGCTCCTCTTGGTTCCTCCGGTGGGACGTAGGGGGCGGGCGCTTGCCATGATGGGAGAGCTATTATAGGTCTTTCGGTGTTTGTCACACCAACACAGCACGTCAGTACAACAACAACAACAGTTCATGGACCTGCGGCAACGACTCGACGAACTCATGAATGTTGGCCTGCCGAGCGGCAAGCTTGACTTGTTCAGTGCTCGATGGCTCAGCAGCGCTCAGTCCGTAACAAATGTTCTCTCGAATGGAGCAATTGAACAGCGTCGGCTCTTGACTGACGATGGAGATTTGGTTGCGCAAATATTCGACGTCGATCTCGCCAATGTCCGTCGAATCCAACTTCTACACGCACCAAAATGACGCACGCAGTCTGTTAGTCGGTTTTAGGGCTTTAGGGTTTTAGGAGGCCGTCCAATGGGGGCAAAAACGACAGAATACGCTGTTAGCTCCGAGGACAGCGAAACACGAGAACATCCACTGAAGGGCAGTCAGTCGTCTCTAGGGGACGGGTCCCTCAAAAAATCAAAGGCTGATCGTCTACCGCAGGATTATCATGGTAGTAGTACCTATATATAGTACTGTACCTATGTAGGTAGGTATATACAGGGTTTTTTTTTGGAGTGCCACATTTTAATTTTGAATAACTCCGGCAAACGACAAGCTATTGACCTGAAATTTTAACTGTAGGTAGACAACACTCTAAGGTTTTGTTGACAATTGGCCCCGTGAGAATCCGTTTTGAAACCCGCGAGTTACACTCGATTGCATCTTAAGCCATATTGCAGTCATTTTCGTTTTGCTGTGTAAAGAATGATTGCTTGAACTCGAGCAAACATCTCGAAATCGGAATAAAATAATAAGTACCGACACAGGGCATTCGAAACTGGTATGGGAGAGCATGGTTTTCCAAAAAATGACTCATCGAGTAGCAGAGAGATGCAACCATCACGCTTAGAGCACCTGACAGGAATGGACAGTGGACCATGCAAACTCAAACGAGTGCCACGCACTGGTTTCACAAGGGATTCCCATGGCGCCAATTGTCAACAAAACCTTAGAGTGTTGTCTACCTGCAGTTAAAATTTCAGGTCAATAGCTTGTCGTTTGCCGGACTTATTCAAAATTAAAATGTGGCACTCCAAAAATAAAACCCTGTACGATGCTCAAAGTGGGAAGGACGTATAAACGCACAATTCTGCCTCGTTTTGGCTCGTAAAATCGCTCCAACAGAGCGAACGCCGTGGACTTGCCACAGCCGCTTGAACCAACCAACGCCACGGTCTCTCCAGGCTTCACTGTCGTGGAGAGACCCCTGAGAACTTGTGCCTCGGGCCGCTGTGGATAACTGAAGTGGACCTGGTCGAAAGTCACCTGGCCTTTCAGCTTCTGAAACTAGCTGAGTATGAGTACGCGTGCCGTGTAGACCCCACCACGCGCCTTTGCGCCAACAAAGCTCCCCACATACCCACCCGTCCAGTTTATAAGCCGCTCTCCCCCGAAAATTAGCCCTCCCCTTATAATTATTCACCCTCCTAGAGGTCGATTGAAACAATTAGCCCCCCCCCCCGGGGGGGGGGGCCAATTATAAGGTTTCGGTATTGTACCACGCGTTGTATTTAAAGATACCTAAGTATACCATGTAAGACCGGTCTCTTTACAGTAATCTTGGGCACAGGCTGCCACCTTTTCCCCGACGGTGCTTACCCTCCCTTCCCCCATCGTACCTCGATCAGAATGGATTAGAATGGTTCCATTACGGTGCCTTTGCTTGTGTAGTGCTTGTGGAGGGTTCAGTTCGAATCCCTGCCACGTGGCTCGGTCACTTACTTCTCGACTTCTGGACTCTCCCCACTTTCTGGGTGTGAGAGTCGAGGTAGTTGTGTGTGTTGGGAGCGCGTCTGGAGTTTTCACTCCGGCTCCCTAGTGCAGCAGTGCGGATCGTGTGTTGCGGCAACGCCCAGGCCAGGCGGGTGCGCGCGTCGTTCGTGAGTTTCGCCGGCAGTTGGTTCGTTGAACACTCTCTTTCTCTTCTTCACCACCGTGTCCCTACGCAGCACAGTATCGCACGTCACGTGAACGCTTCGTCGTGTCGTGTGTCGCCTCGTTCGTCGTCGGACCAAACCAGAAGAAGCCGCTAGGAGAAGATCCAAAGCTTTCGCGTATCAGCACGATCAAGAGAAGTCTTCAGTGTCGATTCTTGGCTCGGCACGAGGTTATATTGGTTGAGTGAGTGAGATAGGTAGATATCGCCGCCCCAGGTCCGCGGGTGGGATAGCCTATCACCGCGCTGGTGCCTTGGACCAAGCAAGGTATCACAGTGGTGGCCACAGACGGGAATTGAAATTTGGCGAATTTGTGTTCGTTCATTTTGCTTTACATTTTTCGGTGCTATTTTGGTACAAGCATTATTCGAGAAGTACGGTACTCCTTACATTGCACGTGGTGCAATTTGAGGGGGGCGGACTGTAAGACCAGTCTCTTTACAGTAATCTTGGGCACAGGCTGCCACCTTTTCCCCGACGGTGCTTACCCTCCCTTCCCCCATCGTACCTCGATCAGAATGGATTAGAATGGTTCCATTACGGTGCCTTTGCTTGTGTAGTGCTTGTGGAGGGTTCAGTTCGAATCCCTGCCACGTGGCTCGGTCACTTACTTCTCGACTTCTGGACTCTCCCCACTTTCTGGGTGTGAGAGTCGAGGTAGTTGTGTGTGTTGGGAGCGCGTCTGGAGTTTTCACTCCGGCTCCCTAGTGCAGCAGTGCGGATCGTGTGTTGCGGCAACGCCCAGGCCAGGCGGGTGCGCGCATCGTTCGTGAGTTTCGCCGGCGGTTGGTTCGTTGAACACTCTCTTTCTCTTCTTCACCACCGTGTCCCTACGCAGCACAGTATCGCACGTCACGTGAACGCTTCGTCGTGTCGTGTGTCGCCTCGTTCGTCGTCGGACCAAACCAGAAGAAGCCGCTAGGAGAAGATCCAAAGCTTTCGCGTATCAGCACGATCAAGAGAAGTCTTCAGTGTCGATTCTTGGTTCGGCACGAGGTTATATTGGTTGAGTGAGTGAGATAGGTAGATATCGCCGCCCCAGGTCCGTGGGTGGGATAGCCTTACCACGGGGTTGATATCGTGGACCAAGCACGGTATCACAACCATAAGGCATATTGATGGATTGATCACCAACAGCAAGGAAGAGCTCTTGATCTAGCCACTTTCTGCTCATTTACACGTACAGCTGCAGCCCATTTAAATTGTATTCGGCTGGCTACATTTCATCAAGTGGCGTGTACGATCAGCTATTGGTGCCGCTGACTGACTGACTCACAGGCCTGAGGTGCCCTCGCATCTGCGGCTTGTGTGCCAGCATCTCGAAGATCATTGACGCCGCTTCCCTGCCCTTGAAATACTCCGGTAGATAGGTCATCGCTCTCCCTATCTCATTCGAGGGAAATGAGACCACGAAGATCGCTCTGCAACCAGAGTGTTTTTTATGTGCTCCACTTTGTCTCAACCCCGACTTTTCAAGATTGAAACTTGATTAAAACGTGGCTGGCTCTTGCTACATAGATACACAACAACACGAGTACATACTACTACGGTAGTGAAGAATGGGACAAGACACGGACACAATGGACGCCCAGGGGGCGATTTCGCCGCAGTAGATGAACCAAGTGGCAGCGGCGAAGGCGACGCTGAAGCTGAAGTGGACGCAGGACCAGGCCATGGCGAACAGTGCCGCCTGTCCGACTGCTTTGCGAATGGCCACTTTGTGGGGCGCCACGAGGCGCTCTGACAGCTCCGCGTGGCAGACGCGCTCCCGCGTCAGCGTCTGCACCGTCTGCACGTTCTCCATGGTCTCCGTGGCCATCTGAAGTTGCAGACACTTCATGGCCTCCTCAGGTGTCTGTAGTCTGCACTCAAATGTAATTAGTGACTCAAGACGAAGTGTTTAGTGAACCAAAAGCTGTACTGTTAGCGCCGTTTCCACCGTATTGTTTGCCCCCTCGATTCTAGAATTAGCCCCCTTACCCGGAGGTCTTTGTTTTTCTTGTGCCCACCCCCCCCCCCCTATGCCACCGCCCCGCTAATTTTGCGGCCCGAACAATGTATAAATGGCCCCAGATATTTTTTGGCAAATTAGGGGGTGTGTGTGTGTGTGTGTGTGTGTGTGTGTGTGTGTGTGTGTGTGTGTGTGTACCTTGCCACAGGCTTCCATGGACAGCTCAGCTAATTTTCCTTTCTCTTTGCTTGTCAGCCTTTTGTTGAAGTAGGCCGCGACGGAGATCAGCGGGAATGCAACGCCGGCGGTCAGCGCCAATTTCCAGCTAATCGAGAAGGAGATTGAGAAGCTGATGACCAAAGCTGCCGCTACCGAAAAGACGTTGAATAAGCGGGCGTCAATCGCCTAGAGTGGGCTCTTGTTCACGCACGCACGCACGAACGCACGAACGGTACAAAGGTACCGATTTGACGTTTCTCGCGTCTGCCGCGAGGCGGCTGCAGATGCGGCCGGTGGAGTGGTTGGGGTCGTCGAAGTAGGCGACGTCCTGTCGCAGAACGTTCTCGAACACCGCCTCCCGCAGCCGCATCGTCAGACGCTCTCCCGCCCAACCAAAGAGCACGCCCTGAAATGACAGCGTCAAAACTACGTACAATGTAGGTTATGCATGGTGCACGCATGTACCTTCCTACTAGTGTACTTGAGAACCGCCATCTTTTGAACGTTTTCAAACCCACCCCTATGAGCGTGCACGTGCCCATGAAGAGTCCCGTGAGAGGATAAACGCAAGCGATCGTGGTTGCGTGGCGCAACAGTAGACTGCCCGCTTCCCAGTAGATCTGAAACACTCTCAAGGTGTACACACCACGAAAGAAAGGAGCGAATTCATGGCAACGCACCCCTAAAGAGAAGCTAAACAAGAGTGCGAGGAGAACAGTGCCGAAGCCGTGCAAGACGACGGCGAAGCATCCAAGGGACAATATGGTCCAGTCGCCACGCGCGGCCCGCAGTATGTCCAGGAGGCCGACTTGGAAGCTTGCGGTGGTGTTCTCTATTTCAGTTGCTTCCTGAATCACACGGTTGACCCAGGGGTCGTTTGTGGCCCCCCCATTTTTTCACCATGTCCCCAGTGCATAGACACACTTCCCGTACAAATTGAAAGTGTCAATTTTTCTAAGCAATTGCCCCTCCCACGGACGCACTACCCGTACAAATCAAAAGTGTTAACAGTCTTTCAATAGCAAAGGCATCTCCAGGCCACCATGTGTACGAGAAAAGCGTACATATTCTGAGGAGAGCCACTTGGAAAAAAATTGCAAATACGGAGAATATGTACGCAAGACTCGTACACAGGGCCCTAGAGTACCAACGACCGTGTGTACGAGAAAAGCGTACATATTCTGAGCAAAGCCACTTGGAAAAAAATTGCAAATACCGAGAATATGTACGCAAAACTCGTACACACGGCCCTAGAGTACCAACGACCGTGTGTACGAGAAAAGCGTACATATTCTGAGCAAAGCCACTTGGAAAAAAATTGCAAATACCGAGAATATGTACGCAAAACTCGTACACACGGCCCTAGAGTACCAACGACCGTGTGTACGAGAAAAGCGTACATATTCTGAGGGAAGCCACTTGGAAAAAAATTGCAAATACCGAGAATATGTACGCAAAACTCGTACACACGGCCCTAGAGTACCAACGACCGTGTGTACGAGAAAAGCGTACATATTCTGAGGGAAGCCACTTGGAAAAAAATTGCAAATACCGAGAATATGTACGCAAAACTCGTACACACGGCCCTAGAGTACCAACGACCGTGTGTACGAGAAAAGCGTACATATTCTGAGGGAAGCCACTTGGAAAAAAATTGCAAATACCGAGAATATGTACGCAAAACTCGTACACACGGCCCTAGAGTACCAACGACCATGTGTACGAGAAAAGCGTACATATTCTGAGCAGAGCCACTTGGAAAAAAATTGCAAATTCGGAGAATATGTACGCAAAACTCGTACACACGGCCCTAGAGTACCAACGACCGTGTGTACGAGAAAAGCGTACATATTCTGAGCAAAGCCACTTGGAAAAAAATTGCAAATACCGAGAATATGTACGCAAAACTCGTACACACAGCCCTAGAGTACCAACGACCGTGTGTACGAGAAAAGCGTACATATTCTGAGCAAAGCCACTTGGAAAAAAATTGAAAATACCGAGAATATGTACGCAAAACTCGTACACACGGCCCTAGAGTACCAACGACCGTGTGTACGAGAAAAGCGTACATATTCTGAGGGAAGCCACTTGGAAAAAATTGCAAATACCGAGAATTGTAGGGGGGCTAATTATAGGGGGGGGCTATTTATAGGGTTTACGGTATTCTCTGCATTTGCAATTTTTTTCCATGTGGGTAAGCTCGGAATATTGACGCGTTTCTCGTACACATGGGCCCTTGCGTACTCTACGGCCATGTGTATGTACGAGTCTTGCGTACATATTCTCCGTATTTGCAATTTTTTTCCAAGTGGCTTTCCTTAGAATATGTACGCTTTTCTCGTACACACGGTCGTTGGTACTCTACGACCGTGTGTACGAGTCTTGCGTACATATTCTCCGTATTTGCAATTTTTTTCCAAGTGGCTTTGCTCAGAATATGTACGCTTTTCTCGTACACACGGTCCTTGGTACTCTAGGGCTGTGTGTACGAGTTTTGCGTACATATTCTCCGTATTTGCAATTTTTTTCCAAGTGGCTTTCCTCAGAATATGTACGCTTTTCTCGTACACACGGTCGTGCGTACTCTACGACCATATGTACGAGAAAAGCGTACATATTCTCCGTATTTGCAATTTTTTTCCAAGTGGCTTTCCTCAGAATATGTACGCTTTTCTCGTACACACGGTCGTTCGTACTCTACGACCGTGTGTACGAGTTTTGCGTACATATTCTCCGTATTTGCAATTTTTTTCCAAGTGGCTTCCCTCAGAATATGTACGCTTTTCTCGTACACACGGTCGTTGGTACTCTACGACCGTGTGTACGAGTCTTGCGTACATATTCTCCGTATTTGCAATTTTTTTCCAAGTGGCTTTCCTCAGAATATGTACGCTTTTCTCGTACACACGGTCGTGCGTACTCTACGACCGTATGTACGAGAAAAGCGTACATATTCTCCGTATTTGCAATTTTTTTCCAAGTGGCTTTCCTCAGAATATGTACGCTTTTCTCGTACACACGGTCGTTCGTACTCTACGACCGTGTGTACGAGTTTTGCGTACATATTCTCCGTATCTGCAATTTTTTTCCAAGTGGCTTCCCTCAGAATATGTACGCTTTTCTCGTACACACGGTCGTTGGTACTCTACGACCGTGTGTACGAGTCTTGCGTACATATTCTCCGTATTTGCAATTTTTTTCCAAGTGGCTTTCCTCAGAATATGTACGCTTTTCTCGTACACACGGTCGTTGGTACTCTACGACCGTGTGTACGAGTCTTGCGTACATATTCTCCGTATTTGCAATTTTTTTCCAAGTGGCTTTCCTCAGAATATGTACGCTTTTCTCGTACACACGGTCGTTGGTACTCTAGGGCCGTGTGTACGAGTTTTGCGTACATATTCTCCGTATTTGCAATTTTTTTCCAAGTGGCTTTCCTCAGAATATGTACGCTTTTCTCGTACACACGGTCGTTGGTACTCTACGACCGTGTGTACGAGTCTTGCGTACATATTCTCCGTATTTGCAATTTTTTTCCAAGTGGCTTTGCTCAGAATATGTACGCTTTTCTCGTACACATGGTCGTCTGGAGATGCCTTTGCTATTGAAAGACTGTTGACACTTTTGATTTGTACGGGAAGTGCTGTCCACTATCCACTCCAAATGTCCAAAACTTTAGCGGCCCCCCCACACACCCTCTGTGGAACATTTGGTCGGGGGGGGGCCACAAACTACTCCTGGGCCACACGGTTTACGCTGGTCCAACAGAATCCGCACTGTCGTCGGTGCAGTATTCCCCGACAAAGGTTCCTATATGTACCTGCCACTTCATTTTTGCATATAAAGGGCATATGGCATAACCCTTACCCCCTGGGGCACTATTGGAGGGGGATCTATTCCTTCAACCTTGCCGTACCCGGGGGCATTATTGGGGGTCTATTTGAGGAGTTACGGTATTTAACAAGCGGTAAACACCTGCTACAACGAAAGGCGCACGACAAAACCCCCACTTGAAGATGTACGTTATGCACATACAATGCATGCACAATGTACCTCATGCCGCTTGAGGCTGTCGTCACCACCAACTGTTGACAGTTCATCTGACACAAAGCTTTTCACTAGTCCTCTCGATGTGCTTTCGCGTCTGCTGCTCTTTTGAAGTTCTATCAACGTTTCTTATCTGATGATTTTGCCGGGAAAGGACAACTGAAAGCCCTACAAACGAAGCCCACTCAAATGAGTTCCTTCGGTCGGCGAGGGCAAGCCATCGAAACTGCCTGACGTAGCATACATTGGAGAATGAGCCCTATCTAGTTCCTGGGCTTCCACCAGATTGCGGTAGCTGAAACTGGTTTGTGTATCAGGTAAGTTATCACTGAGTTAATTCCTCTGACAATTGTACCATATTGTACTTCAGTGCCTCATTGATTTGCGCATTCATTCGTGCGACCAAGCTGAAGATTGTTCCAAGACCCACGGTCCATCTTGATTCTCCAGCAGCTCGTCGTGATTGCCGACCTCTCTGACTCTGCCCAACTCCAGAACAATGATCCTGTCGGCCTTTCGGACGGTGGCGAGTCTGTGGGCGATGACGAGCGTGGTGCGGCCCCTGCCGGCGGCCTCGAGCGCCAGCTGCACGGCCGCCTCGGAGGCCGAGTCGAGCGCCGACGTCGCCTCGTCCAGGATCAGCACCTTGAACTCCGCCACTGCCTGGTCTCCAGCCCAGGATAAGAAAGAAGGAGGTTTGGGGGGGGGGGTCAGGCCTACACATGCCCGCAAAACAGGTGGTCCCAGGCTGGCAGGGCAACGGATCAGCAGCGCCATCGGGCCGGTGACGCCATGGCCAGGCACTGGGACCCTGGCGTGCGGGGTGGCTGCTCGACGGCTGTGACCGACGCCTCACCACCTCGCCTTTGACTGCCCACGGTCCTTCAAGGTAGTCATCTCCCTGAGGGGGGCGCAGATGCCCTGTCCCCCCTCCCCGACCCCAAGCCGTCCCGCCATGCCGACGCAGAGCGAGGCCAAGGAGCAGCTGCAGCGCGAACACGCCGCAGCTTTAACCAAAGCAACAACATCAGCACCTTCGGACGACGGAGCAGCGCCCGCGCGATCGCGACCCGCTGCTTCTGGCCCCCGGACAACAGAGAGCCACGTTCGCCCACCGGCGTCTCGTAGCCCTGTAGCGCGAGGAGCATACTGTACCTGGGCTGGACTTTTGAATGGCCGCGACGGTACCATGGGAAAGGCGGTGATAAAATCGTGCGCATTGGCCCTCTTGCAGGCGTCGAGCAGCTCGGTGCAGGAGGCGTCTTCGTTGCCGTATCGCAGGTTCGCCTCGATCGTCGTGTCGAAGAGAATCGGCTCCTGGGGCACGATGCCGACTTTACGACGCAGCCAGCGGATGTTCAATTCGTGCAGAGCTTGGCCGTCCAGCGTGATCTGAACACGCACAGCGACTGTCGCCACTCCTTCTGTGTGCGCACATCTCAGTCTGGCAGCTGTCTGGCTTCTGTGCGAAACCATGCCGCTCATATACCGTACACGTACGTACCGTATGTACAGTAGCGATGTAACAACAAGAGTCGTACCCTGCCCGAGACGGGGTCGTAGAATCGCAGCAGCAGTCTGGCGATGGTACTCTTGCCGCAGCCGCTGTGCCCCACCAATGCCACCGTCTCTCCAGAACTTACGGAAAAGCTGACACTTTTCAGAACCTATTACAGTAACACGTGTCCACATTTGTAAGATGATGAAAACATGTACCGGAAAACCAATGACAAGGGCCCGGGCGGACGCTTACCATTTCGGAGGCCCTCTGGGAGGGGCGCTGAACCTAGGGAGTCTTCATCATGGAGGCTACCTGTACCTATGTGTACATACATTGCAGTATGATGCGCAGCAGTAATAGTGCAGCAGCAAACGCCGACATGTGCCTCAATCATCAAATCATTCACCCGGCAACGGATGAGTATGTGCAATGTAAAGGTCGGTCACACCCGATTCATAGAGGTACCATCACGAAGGTAAGATTTTGTTGCACCAAGCGCGCACGATTTCGGAGGGGCCTACGGGAAGGAGGAGTGATGGCACCATAGATGTGGCAGCTTTTCACAGGCTTTTCGGTATATACCAAACTGTGACAAAGTGCACACACCGACACGGTAGGGCGGGTGGGATAGCAGAAAGAGACGTTGTCAAATGCAACGTCGCCTCTGCACTCGTCCAAGGTCGCGCCGTCCGTCGAGTAGGCGTCAATCTCCGGCACCTAAATTGTATAGTAGAACGCGTATCCATGAGGTTGTTACCGTAAACCCTCCAATAGTGCCGTGGGGTCGAGAAGCGTCATACAATGTGCGTCATACGGGTACTCAAATCAAGCAGCTGTTTCGGTTTGTGGTGTGTACACAATTACACGTATTAATAGATGACATTTGAGGTACTCTGGACTGTTAGTCACCTAGGAAATGCCATACAATTCCAACAGTGCCCCCGGGTAAAGAGAGGTTGTAAGTATAGTGCCGCGGAGCACTATTGGAGGATTTACGGTATATGCAAATGTTGTCCGACTGCTGTGTCGAGTACATCGCTTGCATTTGCGTATAGTAACCAATAAAGCGCGAATCATGCCCTGTCGATCACAGCGAAGACGTCCACGGCGGCCACCTTCGCGGCGACGATGACCGCTAGCTGCGAGACGCCAAGATGAATTGAGCGAGAGGCGAAACTGACGCCAAAAAATACCTAAACAGTAACGTAAAAGCCTACAGGTAACGTATGTACCCAGATGCGAAAGGCACGCACGCACGCACGCACGCACGCACGCACGCACGCACGCACGCACGCACGCACGCGCGCACGCACGCACGCACGCACGCACGCACGCGCGCACGCACGCACGCACGCGCGCACGCACGCACGCACGCACGCACGCACGCACGCACGCACGCACGCACGCACGCACGCACGCACGCACGCACCGCTGCAACTGCTCTCGCGTCGGCTTCTCGTGCCTGGACGAGGTATGCGGCCGCGAGGAAGGTGAGACCGTCCGAGGTGTTCATGATGACTTGCGTCAGGAGGCTCGCCAGTCCCTGGAGGCAGGCGAGCAAGACGCCGTCGCGCCTGCCCTCGCCGAGGCAGTGGCCGTAGCGCCAGCGCTCCGTCCGCTGGCCGTTGAACGCGAACACCGTCCGGATCGACGCCAGCGCCTCCTCGGCCGCCGCGCCCGCCCTCGAGTAGTGCGCCACGCCTCTGGCCACGGCACGCCGCATCAACTGGAATGAAGGATCGCCGGAAAGCTACTAAACATTAGGGATGAGCATGGGCCGGGCCGACCCGGCCCGCCCATGCATGTAATCGACCATGCTGATCACGAATCTGGCATTCGTTTTCACATCTGCAACGCAGCGCAGAGAGTTGGGCTGGATGGATTGAGCTGAATTTTGTGAGCGGCTTGGCACATTTTAAAATCAAAATACCGTAAATCCTCCAATAGTGCCCCCGGGGCACTATTGTTTCAATGATTCTCAAGAGGAGGGCACTATTAATTTCGTCAGATTTGTGCGCAATTTGGCAGCAAAACTTAACATTAAAATGCCTTAAAATGCACACTGGTAGCCAGAATTTAAAAGTTTAATTGAAATACGTGTATTGTACACATGATTACACACCATGCATGCACTTTTAATGCAACTGGGTAGCATTCAAATTTGATTTTGGCGCGAATTTAGAATTGACTTGCCCCTGGGGGCACTATTGGAGGGGGGCTTCTATTGGAGGATTTACGGTAAGAGCGGTACTACTGAAGCTATCGTAATCCATGCGTTATGCAAATATAAATAAATTATATGATAATACCGCACATTTTATGCGTGCTTCTGACTTATCAGAAGTGTTTAGAAAACAGTTCCATACAGATCAATGGTGTAGTGGTTATGATGTGCGTTACTTTTCTGGAGGTCCTGGGATCAAACATCTGCCATAAAAATACTTGTAACTTTTTTGTTTATGACTTTCTTGTTTTGCACGTGTTTATGCTATGAATACTTCGAACTTTTTATTATTTTTACTTTGTTTTACAGGTGTTACCGCTATAAACACTTGCATTACACGCACCTGCACGCACGCACGCACGCGCGCACGCATGCACGCACGCACGCGCGCACGCACACGCACGCACGCACGCACGCACGCACGCACGCACGCACGCACACGCACATGGACACGGACATGCGCACGCACGCACATGCACGCACGCACGCACACGCATGCACATGGACATGAACACGTGCATGCACGCACGTGCACCGCCATGCACGCACGCGCACGCTCGCTCGCTCGCATGCACGCACGCATGCACGCACACACGCACACACACACACACGCACGCACCCACGCACGCACGCGCACTCATGCACGCACACACACACACACACACACACACACACACACACACACACACACACACACACACACACACACACACACACACATGGACACGGACACGTGCACGCACGCACGCACGCGCGCACGCACGCACGCACGCACGCACGAACGCACGCTCGCACGCTCGCACGCTAGCTCGCACGCACGCACGCACGCACGCACGCACGCACGCACGGGCATGCATGCAAGTACGCATGCACGCACGCACGCACGCACGCACGCACGGACTCGCGAGTGGGCGCACGCACGCATGCGCGTGTATGTGTTAGCGTTTTAGTGGTGCGTTGTTTTAGTTTTTATTGGCGTTGAGAAAGGATCGTCGACGCATTAAACGTAATAAATGAAATATTGTGGTGCGTTTCGCCCGGTCCAATGGCCCAATGAACTTGGATTTCCCCGAAAAAGAAAACGGCTGAAACAATTGATGCGTCCGCGTCCGCTGCTGCGTCCGATGAAAGCTTTCTTAATTTTAGGCTTTGCTTAGGCTTAGTCCAGACTTTGCTTAGGCTTATGCTCAGGCTTTGATTTGGCTTAGGCTTATGCTTCGCTTAGGCTTAGGCTTCGCTTAAGTTTCGGACGCAGCGGACAATTGTGTTTTGCCAAAAAAAGACGACGTAAAGAAGACACAAGCCCAAGCCCGCCGAAAACCGCCCGCCCACGGCGGGCTGGAATGGAATCGGAAGCGTCGGACAGCGATCCTAGCTTAGACCAGGTCCAAAGGCCTTGCGCCTGCAGATCAAGGTGCATGAACATATGTGAGCAACCATGCAGATTACAAAAAAGCCAATTATTAGCTGACTCTGAAGGGGTGATTAAAACAATTACCCCACTGCCTATATATGGGATTTATGGTGTGTCTGCTCAAGATGGTATAGTGCCTAATTTTTACTATCGAATGTAATGACTGGAGATGTATGACGCAAGAATAAAGCGTTACAACAAAACAGGTGAAATGTTTCCTGTATTGCAGAAGTGCATCGGTTGCATTGGTTGACTTCCTCTGTATTTTTCTGCAGCACTTTACAGATTCGTCGTTGTTGTTTTTAAACTGAGCATTAACAGCATGATTTTATGACACATTGTATTGAAGATGAGTCACTACTGAGGACATGAAAATATTGATACTGAATCACTTCTGAGCACGTTTTTGACGATGAATGACAAACGACAAAAGAGATGAAAGGTTTCTCAGATATAGCAACAATCTCTGCCTATTCTCGCCCCCAACCCCCCATTGGTCATTGAGCTACTCGACCTTTAGGGGCCTCTGGGCGATAAACTATTTTCGGGCTCTCCCATTCTCTCCAGCCCCCCTCCCCCCCTTGCATCGGTTCATGGTCTTCTTTGTGTGCGCGTTTTGTGCGTGTTTCGGATTGTTCGTGTTGGGTTGCGAGAGCAAAACGCTTTTGAACATACAACACATGCAAACAGACACACCGAAAAGCCTATGCTCCCCCCCCCCCGGCCACATATGTAGCATCACCACAGAAAATAAAACAAAACTTCTGCAAATGAGTCTCAGCGCATGTCTCCAATTTACGTCGTGGGTGTGTTGATATGAAATTTATTTAAAACAGAGTGGGTGTTACAAGCAATTCTTTAGTATTCATGCAAATGCGTTGGTTGACATGCATTGGCTTTGGTTGACATGCATTCCAACAATTTGCAGTTTTATCATTGCAGTCATTCATCATTGTACAAGTGCGTATCTCAACATTATTTTATTTCATGAGACAAATTGATGTTGAACCACTTTCGAGCACTTTGCAAGCAGGAGTCCTGAGTTGAAGCGGCTAGTTATTATACCTTTGCCATGACGATTCCCACTAAGAACAGGAGCAAAGCGTTGGCAGCGACGGCGATCAGAGACAGCTTCCAGCTGTGCCAGAAGGCGACGGCGTAGCCGGCCACGCATTGCGTCACACACAGGAACATCAGACCCAACTTGTCGCCCATGCCCTCCCGCATCCGCTCGATGTTGCTGAACAGAATGGTCGTTGAACTACTACTGTACATAACGAATCGTGCCACGGCACTTCCTGAGTTGTGGTGAGTGAGAGCCGACGAAACACTGATCAAAACAAACGCTTTTGTCACTGCTACAGCACAGGTGACTATTGTACTCTCTTTAGCCGTTCGTGACAGCTCGCTATCCGCTATCCGGCGTAACCTAAAAAAAAACGCCAACAACGCCACAGGTTCGGCTATCTGTCACAGAGAGCCGAAACGCTCTTAGGCGTATGTTATAACAAAAGCCTAAGCAAAAGCCTATAGGCTTTTGCTTAGGCTTAGGATTTGGCGTTGTCTTTTATGTAACGCTCATTATCCCGTCATCCGCCCTCAGTAAAATATGCACGCACAATGCAACCGCAGTATGCAAACGCACAAACACTAGTGGCATATGGTACATACCTGTAACCGGGTCTGGAAGAGTGGGGGGGAGTAAATGGCCAAATTCTGGGGGGGGGTGTCTGGAGCAAAAAGTGGGGGGGTAGCTGGCCATTCTCTGAGTTATACTTGTACTTTTTGGTTAAAAATGGGTATAAATAGGGTCTTAACAGTGTTATTTAGCTGTTTTATGGACATATAACACTGAAAAGCACTGAAATACACCAACAATTACTCACTTTTATCGTTTTAGACTGAGTGAAAATCCCTTGGGAAAATTCTGGGGGGGAGGGTTGGGAGGGGGGGTTGGGGGAGTTGGAAAAATTCTGCGGGGCCCCCAAGTCCCAACCCCCCCAGTTACAGGTATGATATGGTATAGTATTTGAAATTTATGTAAAGAAAGAACACACTATGGACTTGCTTTTACAGTTTTGCTATTGGACAGTTTGGGCCCTTTCGGCGAGAAGGTTTGGCAAAAATTGGCCTTTTTGAGAGCTGACCGCTTGAATGGTGCGTCAATTCCGAACCTGCCCTGTGCCCAAGGCGCTGTTTGATTTGGACCGACAGTATACAACTTGGCAGTGTAGCTTTTGGAAGCGAGCAAGCAAGCGAGACCAATCAGGGTGTACGCGTCAGCGTACAACCCTAATATGTGACGACTTGCGCGAGCGAGAATTCGGATTTTTGATCGCCTATAACTTTTGATTGGCTGAACCGATTTCGGCACGTTATGGGTCAAAAGAAGCGCACTCATCGGGGGACCGTACGTGCCACAGCGCGTTGCAGTATTGCTGCGCGTTAAGGGGGTACGCCCGAAAATGTTCCCGAAAAGTGTCTTTTTTTTCGTGTTCTTCTCCCAGTTTTTGGAGCGCCACTCGCTAGTGCCATGGGCAAATGGAATGAAACTTGGCTTGTGTAAGCGACCCATGATGGCAATTTTGCGTACCAAAGGAATCGTCTCTGTGTTCTACCAAACTCGAGATATCGCCGATTTTTATGCGTTTTTTCGGACATAGTCGTTTTTTTGGGGTGGCCCAATTAACCCCCAATTTTTTTTTGATTTCCTTGAACAGTTTCTTATGGGAAGTCTATGCCAAGTCACTGAACCTAAAACTTCATCACTGATAATGAGATATTAGCAATTAAAAATTTCAGCCGAAAGTTCCGTGCCCTATAGGCTCTTTAACGGTGCATCGCAGAGCTTCGCTATAATGGGGAAAGTTGATCGCCCAGACGTGATCTTGACCAGTTTCAGCAAGTGGACCAAATTGGATGCACCAAAATGCCTCCCACCATTATACCGATAACGAGAATTGGCGATATTTCGGTGTGGTTAGGTCGGATGGCCTAAACATCAATACTAAAGTTGATGGCCCTTTGATGTTGAACATTTCATTCCTTGGAGCCAACACGCTCCGACGCACCAAAATATTTTCACATCCGAGATAATCGATAAATATCGATATTGGTAGCTCGGATCACTTCGGCTAAAACACAAAAGATGACCGCCTCCACGTGTAGATCATTTTGATTCCTTACACCACTAAGCTCCGACGCACCAATATGGCGCTGCAGATCTGCACGCACGCACGCACACCATCAAATGGGCTGCTTCACAAAAAAACTCGATGTGGGTACGTCGCATCACTTCGGCTAAAACACAAAAGTTGACCGCCTAGTTATAGCGATCATTTTGATTCTTTACATCACTATGCTACGATGCAGCAATATAGCACAACTGCACACGCACGCACGCACGCACGCACACACAATTATCCGCAGTGGCTTCTGTTTGTAGTTTCTCTGCATGCTGTGCCATTTGCTGATAGGTCATCCTGCTTTGTATCATTTGCATGACAATTAGTTGTGCACAACTTTGGTCAATGAAAAATACATGTGTACCTATTTTCAATCCACATGCTCACATTCTATATGATGAGTGTCTCCTACTGCACTCGAGGGATTCTACCGACCATGCTACATATGTCATACATGGTACATATGTCATGCATGCGTGCGTGCGTACGTGCATGCATGTGTACGTGCATGCCTGCATGCGTGCGTGTGTGTGCCTGTATAGGTTTTACACATCGATGTTTGTCTTACAAAAAAACACTGTATTAAGGAAAAATTTGCAGGCGCCTGCAAAAAAAGGTGAATATGTGACGCTCTTTTGTTGGAGCCCAGTTTGAAAAAGAGGGGTATCAATTAAGGCATGCCTCATTTATGTGTAGCCACTTATGCTTTGCAGCTGATCAACTTCAGTTTGAACAAACCGTGTATAAAAACCGAACCAAACGCAGCAACACGTCACATATTCGGCATTTTTTTGTGTGAGACATCTCACTCACCCAAAACGCAACAGCAATCCTTTCACATCTCATCTATCTCTGGTCACTACCATCGACCTGGCACAGCCAAAGTTCCAACATAAATAATCGGCACCTTGCTAACATTTGTGAGATGTGAATTGCCACTACAGTTCAGTTAGTGATGTGTAGGTACATATATACATACAGGGTGTCCCACCCTCCTGTCGCACCTTTTGTCAAAGCATAACTCAAGCCTGGGTGAACCGATTTGAACCAAATTTTGAACAGTTATCGAAAACGGTTTAGCTTAGACTTTCGCCAAGTTTCACTGAAATCGAGCGAGTATTCAACTTTCAAACAGACCGCCTTTCGAATCGATGCATTTTTCACAACGTTTTATCACTGATCGGCAGATTCTAGCGCAAAGGTCAGCATCAAAGTGCATCGAAGCGTTCTCAATGGCCTCCTTCATCTCTGAGATTGTTTCAAACTGTTGCGCACAGACCACTTCTTTCAAAATTCCCCAGACTGAAAAGTCGCATGGAGTCAAATCTGGGGAACGAGGTGGCCAGTCAATTGCTCCGCGGCGCCCAATCCATCGTCCTGGAAAAGAGTCGTCCAGAAAATGACGCACATCTCGGTGGAAATGAGCCGGCGCTCCATCTTGCTGCCAGGTAATGGAGTCCAAATCCGGAAAAGTCGTTTAACAGTCGCCATATCAGTTTTCCTTGTTGGTAACTTTGTTGAGGAAAATTCCACTTCAAAGCGACAAATTGTTTCTTTTTCGTTCTCCGTCTTATAAAACTGTTTAACAAGGAAGACGCGCTGGTCCAAAGTAAATTTCTGGCTCGTCAATTACCAAATTCAAAATTTAAAAACAATTTACAGTTTCCATGGGATGGAAAACGCAACATTCTGCTTGCAAAACTGTAGCTTCGAAACGAAGCAACAGATTGGGCTGAAACTTGGCAAAAGTCTAAGCTAAACCGTTTTCTGTAAGTGTTCAAAATTTGACTTAAATCGGTTGATCCGGGCCCGAGTTACGCTTTGACAAAAGGTGCGACAGGAGGGTGGGACACCCTGTACTGGCTGGCTGGCTGTACTGGCTCCATTCGTCATTCCCTTTTTGGCATTTCACCCAATAACGCACTGCTCCTATGCAACGTGTTTGCGTGCGTGCGTGCGTGCGTGCGTGCGTGCGTGCGTGCGTGCGTGCGTGCGTGCGTGCGTGCGTGCGTGCGTGCGTGCGTGCGTGCGTGCGTGCGTGCGTGCGTGCGTGCGTGCGTGCGTGCGTGCGTGCGTGCGTGCGTGCGTGCGTGCGTGCGTTCGTGCGTTCGTGCGTGCGTGCGTGCGTGCTTTCGTGCGTGCGTGCGTACGTCTGCATAGTGGTCCATGTGCAAGACCTGGGGTCCTTCCTGCCTGTCTCGCAACCACGTGGCGTTTAGTCATGTGGCATATGTGAATGCAGGGTGTTCCAGTCCAGTTAGGTCCTATAATTGCCACTGCTCCTTTCCATGCACGCAAACACAAAAAAATGCCGAATATGTGACGTGTTGCTGCGTTTGGTTCGGTTTTTATACACAGTTTGTTCAAACTGAAGTTGATCAGCTGCAAAGCATAAGTGGCTACACATAAATGAGGCATGCCTTAATTGATACCCCTCTTTTTCAAACTGGGCTCCAACAAAAGAGCGTCACATATCCACCTTTTTTTGCAGGCGCCTGCAAATTTTTCCTTAATGCTTACTCAAAGAACTGGCTTGTCACGACGCCCGTGCGATTGCGGTCGAACCAAGCCACGTTCTGGCGCAACAGCGACTTGAAGAATGTCAGACGAATTCTCAGGATTTGACGCTCGCAAAGCGTAATCCAGCAAATCGTCTGAAACGGTCCAGCAAAAACTATAGCTGAAATCTAAAACGGGTGAGCAAATCGTCTAAAACGGGTCAAAGTTTGATAGAACCTTGACCTTAGCCACTAGCGGATCCAGACGGAGGGAGAGGGGGGTCTCCCCCTCCTGTCAGCTCAGATTTGGGGGGGGAATGAGGGGGAGAGATCAGGGGGAGAAGAAGGCGTGAAGGGCGAGCACAAGAGGAAATAGGCAGATTTTTACGTTTTCCTTGGATTAGTGGACTCAAAAGCGAAAAATTTTCGCCTGCGGCGCTGTGGTTCTCTTCCAAGTCACGTTTGATTCGTAAGGGAGCTCAAAAATCCTGTAATGTTTGTCTATTCCATAGTAGTGTAGTTTGTGCGGTGACCTTCTCTCCCCTCTGTCAGAAAATCCTGGATCCGCCAGTGTCCTTAGCTACTTGAAAACCCACACCGGACGCTTCGAATGAATCAATAGAAATTCGCCTGATGAAAACCAATCAGTACAATTTCAAAGTCTTTGTCTGAGAATGAATGCACGGTCGGTTGGGGGGGGGGGGGGGGGAGGATTCCCACCACCCCAACCCCCAATTTTTTTCTAGTATTCTTTCAACCTGTAAAAATGAGCGATTTTTGCTCACCTTTTATTCTTTTTTACACACCAGAATTACGCCGTTTGCCCCCCCCCCCCGGCTTGCAAAATTTCAAATCTCAAAAAATTTGATGCAAACTTTTGCAATGTTTCTCAATTCTGGACACCTCCTACAAAACGTTCTAAGGTCGTGCGACAACCCCCCCCCCCCACCCTTAAAAACACATTCGGCAAGATGGTGGCTTTGGTGGTTACATGCTGACAGGGACCTGTACGAATGCAGCTGCGAGCGCGATGACGCCAATGAGCAGCTTGAGCAGCACATTCACTGCGCACTGCCTGGCGAACGTGTCCATGTTGAAGCCCTTTGGCACTTCGGCAATACTTCCGTCGCTGGCGTTGGCGGCATCCCTGAGCCAGAGAAAACTCTGCGCCTGGACAAACAGCTGTATAATGGCGGCATTGACCGCAGCCACACATGGGAAGCCCAATCCGCCAACAACGCTGGCCGCAATGCCCAGCAAAAGCAGAACGTAGTCCACCACTTGTAGACCGCGAAACTAGACAGCGCAACTGTCTGAATGGGTGCGTGCGTCAAAAGATTAAAACAAATCACGAGCTTCCAAATAGGGACGCTGTCCGATTTTCCAACACCATTTGGCACCGCGTTCGTGTCCGTGTCCGCGGACGACAGAACTATGTACCTATCCTTCTTTGAAGAAAGTAGGGGACGCTTTTCAGTCGTCCGAGTGGTACTCGTCGGAGCCATTTTCTTCTGCTTTCTTCCGGACGATTCTACAAGGTATTTGCCTGTCGGTCTGAGGCCGCGCCACAGTGCTTTTTGGCTTCTCGCTTTTGGACTTGTATGCTGGCTTCTGAGTCTGACCCAAAGCACCACAAGCATAACTGTTAACAAGCCAAACTCATATAACTCTTCGGTGTTATATGACCATGAAACAGCTAAATAACACTATGTACCCATAGTACCAGTATAAGTTAAAAATGGTCCGCTACCCCCACTTTTTGCTCCGTCCCCCCCCCCCTTACTCTGCCAGACCCGGTTACAGGTATGGCCACAAGTGCCCGCCATCTGCCTTCTGCCTTTTCCATTCGACATCTGCCTTGTTCTAGAATTTTAAGAAAACGGCCAAAAAACAAAGCATTGCGGCGCGGCCTCTACAATAGGGTCACAGAACGCAAGTATGATGACTTCCGTTTGTAGGCCAAGGCGGTGCGTCGCCTCTTCTTGCGTGCGTGCAGAGGCACACTCTCGGAAGAGGCACACAACACAATTCTATTGGCACGCGCAATTGACAGAGATATTACACAGCGTGGATGTACAGTGATGGTATACGCCTGTACTTGGTGTAGAATCAGTCAATGTCTCTGGTTGAATTACTATTACTTGTCTAGATTAGAAGCACCTTATGATCTGCGTTATACATGGAAATCAAGCAGTACCGTAGGTGGGTATGTTTCTACGGAGTGTGCACAGACCATTTGAACTGTAAATCACCTGCGAAACGAATTAAAATTGAAAACAGGTGAATGTCAGCGGATCACAATTGGCTTCGTCACCACCACCTCCACGGCCAGAACGACGGTCGCAGCTAGCGCCCCGGACATCCAGAGCACAAAAATGCTCGCCAGATTCCCGACAGAGAATGCGCCGGTGGACGCCGAGGACTCTTGTCGACTTGTGCACCTCTCCAGCCGATCCGTCTCCACCTGGACGCGTCGCAACGCGTCGTCAGCATGCCCGTAGATGGCCGACAGTCGACGACGCAGCGCCGCCTCCAGCGGCTGAGTCAGCGACGAATTCTTCGGCAAAATCACTGACAAGACGGTCGACAAACCTGAACTCGATTGGCGAGCTTCTCAATCTTCGTTTACACGAAGCACAAGAACGTTATCGTGCAAAGGAAGCAAAACAAAATGAACCAGCAACTCACGTCCAATCTGAAACGGCAGCACCTGCAAGCTACAGTCCACTCTCGTCATCTGCAGCGCGTACGGAAGAAAAGTGGGATGGACGAAACCCTGGTCCGAATGCAGCAATTCCGTTATTTCAGAGACCGCATTGTACCGCCTCGCTGGGTTGGCTCGCAGTGTTCGCGCCAATCGTTTACCGAACTGAATGCCTTGGTCGTTGAGAAGCGTATTCTCTCGCGCGGAGTTCATTAGAATCGTGCGACGTCCAGTTTCCACACTCTCCAAAAGAGCATCCATTGTTGCAATCTATAGTCAGATACCAATACTGGTTAGTCAATCAAGTGAGTCAGTTGGCCGTCGCTCAATCGATCGCTCGGTCAATTGGTCAGCGTCGGTTGGTAAACCAACAACCACCAAGGAGACTCACTGATTGTGGTTGCGGCGCTATGTACAGGACTGACAATAGTAAACATTGAAAAAGTCCGCAGAAAAACGTGGTTGAAAGATGAAAATTGGCTTGGTTCATCGCAAAACAAAAGCCACGCCTTCCAATGTGATGACATAGCACTGCTATTAAAAGGAATAAAACAAGTGTGCTGAGAAGTGCAAGTCTGGCGTCGCCTTTGAAAATATGTAAAATTCCAAGAAAGTTTCCCTTGGCAAGAAAACCTGACTGGACAGATTGGAACGCTCCTCAGTTTCTGTCAATTGTTGAAAATACAAAACGTGCACGCAGAGCCACCACAACATCCAGTCCGAAGTAATGGAGCTCCATTCTGTCCTTTTGCCGCAGGGTTACAAACGCCATTGAGTCGAAAGTGGTCGGATAAAGAAAGTCAAAGTCGTTGAGCGCATCGATTGTCACAGGTAAGAGGTGTGTGGTGGTGTCCAGTATTCAATGGCTTAGTTCGCTGCTTCAGTGCGTGCGTGCATGCGTGCGTGCGTTTGCGTGCGCGCACGTACGCACGCACGCACGCACGCACGCACGCACGCACGCACGCACGCACGCACGCACGCACGCACGCACGCACGCACGCACGCCCGCACGCACGCACGCACGCACGCACGCACGCACGCACGCACGCACGCACGCACGCACGCACGCACGCACGCACGCACGCACGCACGCACGCACGCACATCTTCACAGACAACTAAGCCTGTTGCGTCTGACGAGCTCTTTGAGCGCATCATTTTTGGACGAAGCATTCCGAAAGACATCCGGAAACTGCGCACTTAGTTCGGACGCTGAAATGAGTTGGTAGGGGAGACGAGACTCGGTCAGGATTTCGCGAAGAACTGCCACATCGTCGCCAGGATGGGGGCATCGTTCAGAGATAGAAAGACTTAACGTTCTCTCGACACAGGCCGAGACATATGGAGGCGAGGGATTTACGCCAATTCTGATGGGAGCAGCCCTGCTGGCGTCGCTCATTTCGCGATTCAATTCACGCCTGAAGTAGAGAACAGTGTGTACTATACATTGTACATGTAAAACACGTTTGTAAACGTCACTCGGTTTTCTTTCGCGCACTGCTAAAACGAATACACAGAAACCTATTATGTATGTACACATGTCCACAAGTGACACACTCGCGCACGCCCACACACAAGGTGACACATGAGCGTTAGACGAACAAGACGAGGACATGCAGATTGAATTCCCATGCATGCATTCCTCCAGTCTCAGATAACTCGTCGTGGCGTATAGGCTCACCGCCTTTAGCGCTTTGTGTGCACTCGCATCCCCTTACACTTGTTAGTTAGTTCGTACGCGTTAGTTAGCTTACCGGTTATTTGCATACTGTCCGTGTGTACATAGGGAGGAAAAAGCTTCCCCCTGCTGAATTTGGAACTCGAATATTACTTGGTCTACTTTGCAACAATACTGGCATCATTGGCTTATCGTTCGTGATTTGTGGTCCAGGAGGCGTGCGAGTGTAGTGTAGTGGTTAGCATGGTATTCCTGAGACCCTGGTTCAAATGCCAGTACTGCATTCGCCGTTTTTTCACAACTCTTCAATCATATTCATGCCTTACATGCCTTGCCTTTTCAATTGCACGTTGCACGCACGCGCTTCCATTTTCTGCGACACTACCGTGTCATCGTGCTGCGTGTTGAGTGAGCCGCTTCAAGGGCCCTGACGCAACTCTCAGCTCTAACCAAATGCAACTCTTTGCAGGGCTGTCGTCGTGTCGTGTCGAGCGAGGCAACATGCAGTGCGACTGCCCCTTGGGCAAGAACCTTTTTGCAGACGACCCGGACCAAGCGTCTATGCTACGGCGTCGCCTACCAGTCCTGTCCATGCCATGACGTTTCGCCTTTGGAGCAAGTCTGGCGCACGAGGCATAGAGTGGAACGAAATCGTGAATATGATCATTCTACTAAGGTGACAACATACCGTAAATCCACTGGAAGTGTCGATGTGTGGGAAGGTTTGTGGGCAAAAAGGCGCGTGGAGGCGATTTTTGTCCCTTCTTCTCCTAAAAGGAGAAGGGATATAGTGATCGTTCCTAGGTGGCTAAATTTAGTCAGTCAGTCAGTATATGGTCATATAAAGCGGTTTAACCGATGTAGAAACTGGAGTGGACATTTATGTTTTGCGGGTACAAATGCCGATTTTTCAAAATTTGGGCACCTCGCTTGCTGTGGATTTTGCCTTCTAGCTAAATCGTGGGAGCTCAGACGAGGGCAGCGGTTGGAGTGGGTGGAGCACCAACCCTCACCTACACAACGGTGTACCCCCTATAGGGTGGCTGCATCGAGTGGGAAGTGGTACCTGAAAATGTGCGAGACCCTATGCAGAATCACATTTTTTGGCAATTTTATGAACATTTTCGCCTGTATCTCTCGAATGGAGGGGGTTGGGGGCTGGGACCAACACAGGGGTGCATGACCCACCCTACCCTACAACCTACATCCCCATGCCCTCAGCTCAAATTTTATTCTTTTTCGAAGTGTCCGCGATTTCCCACACTTTCTCAGACATTCACTCTTGGGGTTGTACGCTGACGCGTACACCCTGATTAGGGACTGAGTTAGGAATTGCTTGTTGATGCGGTAACATGTTTGTTGATGTGGTTGGTAAACTTAACGTAATTTGTGTTGTGTGTGGGTGAGATTGTGTTGTGCATAGCAACAACAAACAAGAACGACTTCATCTACATGCACTGATCGCTGCAGAAAGCGCATGGCTCGCTGACTTGCATTTGAAAAGGTCAGATGGTTCTGAATGGCGACACAGACCATGTGCATAAATGAGATCGCGTCGACCACGCACGCACGCAAGCACGCACGCACGCACGCATGCACGCACGCACGCATGCACGCACGCACGCACGCAGGCACGCACGCACGCACGCACGCACGCACGAGGGTTGGGAATTCATCAGTGCGGTCATCAGCTCACATCAGCGTCTTCGCCACCACTCTCTACAGGATCTGCTGACCATGCCTCAACTATGTAGCAGCGCACCTTGTTGTCCGGCGGCGCGAAGGGCGTGCTCCAGCAGTACCGCGCACACGCAGCACGTGACGTTGGCAAGGCGCAGCACCGCCCACTGCGCCTGCCCAAGCAAGAATTGTTCACGGCCCTGTGCTGTGTTCCTGGTGTCAATTTCGCAGTCAGCAAAAGCAGCGCACTCTATGCCATTTCCCACTCGAACGCGCTACATCGGTTGAGGTAGGTACTTGCAAAAAAACAGTGACCACCGTGCGAAAGTTGCAGAGACAGCACGAAGCACCTCTGCCCTCCACTTCAGGCAAGGGAATCCGTCCGAAGACGTCTCCTCCGGGCACCTTTTCACAGGCCGAAGCGGAGGGGAGATCCTTTTCATAGGATCGTAGTCCTAAGCAAATTTCGAATACGCGCCTCAACTTTGGCTCGACGCCAAAAACAAAATGGCTGCCTAAAAACTTGAGCAACGGGGTCCAAAAACTTGAGCTATGGGGTCCAAAAACTTGAGCTATGGGGTCCAAAAAACTTGAGCTAGGGGGGCTTCAATACTCAGCAACAGGGTACCTACCGTAACCCATACCCGAATAACAACCCGGCGCTACCGTAACCCGTCCGAACAACCTCTTCCCCCCTTCCCTAATTACCCTCCGATTACCTCCCAGGACAGCCCAATGACGTCGTCATCATCAACTTTTTGGCTCGATGCCAAAAACAAAATGGCCGCCTAAAACCACCTAGGTACTTATGGCTCTTGGCTCGACGCCAAAAACAAAATGGCCGCCTAAAACGAAAAACGCAATTTTTGCACCCTGGGGGGGGGGCGGTAATACTACTGACGGCCATGTGCTACTCATTACTGACGCGCCCAAGCAAGAATTGTTCACGGCCCTGTGCTGTGTTCCTGGTGTCAATTTCGCAGTCAGCAAAAGCAGCGCACTCTATGCCATTTCCCACTCGAACGCGCTATACATCAGTTGGGGTAGGTACTTGCAAAAAACAGTGACCACCGTGCGAAAGTTGCAGAGACAGCACGAAGCAGCTCTGCCCTCCACCTCAGGCAAGGGAATCCATCCGAAGACGTCTCCCCCGGGCACCTTTTCACAGGCCGAAGCGGAGGGGAGGACGTGCTCAGCCCAAGAGCTGAGGTGCTGGAACCCCAAACCAGCTGCACCAACCCCGAATGCGCAGGGATGGGAGTTAACTTTTCCGCACGGTAGTGCATCTTTTGCGCACCAAAGTCGGCTATATATACCCAGAATCCTGATTGCAACATTTATTGAGCAGGTTTCAGCTTGATGAGCATAGTGCCAAGTGCTGTCGGGAAATCGAATATTGATTCCCGAGCTGTTCACCGAAAAGGCGCGTAGTACAACGACAACTAGCCATGCTTTGAACCCGTTTTGCCACTGCTTCACAGCCTTTATCGCATTGAAGCGCATCCAACGATAGCGCTTTTGTACATGTAAGTATGTTTCAGAAGTTTGTGGGGTGAGCCGGATATTAAGCAACAGACCAATCTGCAATCTTGCAATCAAGCGTCAGAGCAAACAGGCGCTAGTCGATGTTGAAACTGCGAGCTGGCGGCAAGCCGGCGACGATAGTGCGAATATGCAACAGGGGTCGTAGGTGACAGTTTGAAGGCGTCAGTTAAAAAAGACGCAAGTTAAAAAGGACGCATGTTAAAAAAGACGCATGTTAAAAAAGATGCATGTTAAAAAAGACGCATGTTAAAAAAGACGGGCGTTAAAAAAGACGCAGCGTTCTCCAGGCGGCCGCTAAAGGAATATGAAGTGGAATGGGAACGGCGCCTGCGTGCAGATGTTTGTCGCTTTACCCTTTGAGAGTCGAGATACATGTATGTATGTATGTATGTATATCTGCTGGACCAAGCGCCGGTCAATCTCAATTTCTCAGCTGATTTTAAACAACACTGCTTAGCAATCGGATAAGAGGAAAACCATCGTAAGCCTATTACACAGTCGGAGGCCCACCTTTCCTGCCCTCCAGCAATTCCTCTCTGTCAGGGCAATTTACTCCCGCAACGCAACGAGTGCGCAGCAAAACTGAAAGACTAACTGTGGTAGGCATTTAACTTCAATTTTTATATTGGCGCGTACAGCGAGCAAGCGTACAGGCGGGGTGTTTCGTCGACTGTGAGGGCGCGGCAAATTTACAGGTACAGATAATGTCAATTGAACGTCGTCTATGCGAAAGGACCCAGACCAGTGTCGATAAGAGAGGTGGAGTGTGCAGTGGAGCAGAGCGTGGCTCTTGCCCGAAGCGAGCTGACGCGCAGGCGCGGACGCTCGTGAACGCGCCAGCGTGCATGACCTACGGCTCTTACTACCACGTACCGACAAGAACCAACCGACCGTCAAAGATGCGTTCCAGATTTGCGCAGTTGAGTTAAGGCGTTGGCTCCAAACCGCAAGGTGCGGGGTTCAATCCTCAGCGTGGCAAGACTGCCAAATAACAGTAACCCCCTTGGGAAAGGGGCTCACGCCAAAAAAGTGTGCCCCCTGATCGTTGTTCTCATCGGTCTTGTAGAAGGCAGAGGTACCCAAGGACCCATGTGGTCCCCCTCTCGCCTGAGACTTCGGTCTCAAACTTCAAAAAAAAAAAAGATACCTGACCAGTTTCAGGCAGAGCGTTCGAACAATGGCGGCTTTCCGCCAACGCCTCCTGCTGCAGCATCACGGAGTGCTGGAGTATTGTCGTCACCGGGTCAGCAACATAGCTCACAACATTGCTGAACATCGAACATTGCTGCTGCCGCCGCCGCCGTCTGCGTCTTTCTTCGCGTCTTTTTTAACGCGATAATATCAGGCTGCGTCTGTTTTAACGCGTCTTTTCAACGTGCGTCTTTTTCAACAAGATTTTCCGCGTCTTTTTTAACGCGCGTCTTCTTTAAGCGTAACCCAGTTTGAACGTGCGCGCCGCGCCGCACAGAATGCATGCCGTCAAGCGACGCCGTCAGCAAGCTTCGCAAGCAAGCAAGATTCTTAGCCATGGCAATTGGCAGTCGGCCGGGTTTTGGGGAAGCTTCGGTCTGTGGGAGCGTGCTCAGATCCGCGAGTACATCCGCTCGACGCGAGAACTGCTAATCAGCATTGGCAACTTCGTCGCCTGCTTCTCGAAGAACGGCGCGGCTGCGACGGCGCGTGCTGGCGCGCGCGCGTGTGGGACGAGATGGACGGCGGACGTAGAAGGCGGCGATCAAGGGGATGAAGCCACCACGTCAATCAAGCGCCTGCTCGCTACGCGTGCCGACCGACGCAGTTATCTTCACACCGTGCCTTTGAACCCTCTGTTAAACGATCACCCAGACTGGCATTTCCTCCAACATTCCCAAAGTATAGCAAGCCACTAATGGTTCGGCATTAAGGCTGATTCACAATTAACGGTCTTCCCATCGGTCTCGGTCTCGGTCTCGGTCCTCCCACGCCAAACAGGAAACGACGACACCACAACCCCTCCTCTCCCTCTCACTCTGCCCCCCCCACCCCCCCCCACCCCCCCCCAAAAAAAAAAAAAAAAAAAAAAACGCGCCCCCCCCTCCCAACCAAAAAAAAAAACCCCCCCCACCCGCCCCCCCCCCCCGGGCGCCCCCCCCCCGCGCCGCCCCGCGCGCGGCGCCCGCGCCCCCCCCCCCCCCCCCCCCCCCCCCCCCCGCCGCGGCCCGCGGGCGGGGCGCGCCCCCCCCCCCCCCCCCCCCCCCCCCCCCACAAAAAAAAAAAAAAAAACAACCACCCAACGCACACAAAAAAACGACGAGAACAAAAACAGCGAAAGAGGAGCCGAGACGAACGAACGAAGAGAATTATCGAGTTGACTGCATCAATCGAATGCTGGTGCCTCTTCGGATCGAACTGTTCGCCAGGAGCGGCGAAACCAAACACTTGTGTTGGTCTCTGTGTTGGTCTCGTTTCTATTTTGAGTTGTTGGAGCGCTCGTCATGCTTCGTCTGGTCGTCGCTTGCGCGGTCGCGGTGTCGGTGTCGTGGGGGAGGGAGCGCGTCGTGTTGGATCGCGTGCTGGCGCCGCACGTGGTCGTGCAGTCGCACGCGGCTTTCGCCGACAGCCCCTCCGAGGCCGTCCTCGACCCGCCCCACCAGCCGTCCGCCGTCCCCTCCCTCCCACACGGCGCACACCGCCCACACTGCCCACCACTTCGGCACTGGACCCTCCGGCCTTGGTCACCACGAGGAGCGACAAGCTGCGACCACCTGCCATGTACGTTTCAGCAACTATTAACGCAAAATCAACCATTGAATGTGGTGGCAAAAGTGATCAAAATCACTGAGAAATCGGCAGTTTTGACAGCGAAATTCGCATTACCATTCAAAATTTTTAGGTTGAAATATAGAAGCCCCCTCCAATAGTGCCCCCCGGGTAAGGAGAGGTTGAATTAATTAGTGCCTCTGGGGCACTGTTGGAGGATTTACGTACTTATGGCAGTCTCGTGGCAATGAGGCTCCACAAAGGTCAGAACAGCAGATTTCGCACTTTTGAAGTTAAAATGATGAAGTCGTCATGCGCTGTCAGAGTCGTAATCTGTCAGCCGTCCGATTTGGAGAGGACATATAGCTCTGAACTGAAGGGAACCGGTTTAGGACAGACAGTGGTGGCGACGGGAGCGGCTCAGGCTATTGGCCGGCGGATGACGCGCTTGCTCGCCCTGGAGCACGGCGCCTTTGTCGTCCTCCTCGACATCAACGATGTTTATCCTGTGCTTTGCAAAGGCTCTTTCTAACCTTAGCCTTTTTTTTCGTTGATCCCTACCAGACGACAAAAGGGAGAAAAGTGGGATGGACGAAACTCTGGTCTGACTGCAGCAATTTCGCTATTTTAGAGGTCGCATTGTACCGCCTCGCAGGGTTGGCTAGCAATGCTCGCGCCAATCGTTTACCGAACTGAACGCCTTGATCATTGAGAAGAGTATTCTCTCGCGCCGAGTTCATGAGAAACGTGCGACGTCCACTTTCCACACTCTCCAAAAGAGCATCCATTGCAATCTAGTGAGATGGTGTACCTATACTGGTTAGTCAGTCAAGTCCGTCAGTCGGTCGGTCAATTGGTCCTTTGGTCAGTCGCCAAGCCAAACACCAAGGACACTCACTGATGGTGGTTGCGGCGCTATGAACAGGACTGACAATAGGAAACATTGAAAAAATCCGCAGAAAAACGTCGTTGAAAGGTGACAACTGGCTTCGTTAATCGAAAAAGAGAAGCCACGCCTTCCAATGCGATGACATAGCACTGCTATTACAAGGAATAAAACAAATGTGGTGAGAAGTGCAAGTCTGGCGTCGCCCTTGAAAATACGTAAAATTCCAACAAAGTTTCCCTTGACAGGAAATCCCAACTGGACAGATTGGAACGCTCCGCAGTTTATGTCAATCGAAAATACAAAACGCAGAGCCACTACAACATCCAGTCCAAATAGAGCTCCATTCAGTCCTTTTGCCGCAGGGTAACGAACGCCATCCAGTCGAAAGTGGTCGGATAGAGAAAGTCAAAGTCATTATTGAGCGCATCGATTGTCACAGGTAAAAGGTGTGTGGTGGTGTCCAGTATTCATTGGCTTAGTTCGCTGCTTGAGTGCGTGCGTGCGGGTGTGCGTGCGTGCGTGCGTGCGTGCGTGCGTGCGTGCGTGCGTGCGTGCGCAAGCGCACGCTCGCACGCACGCACGCAAGCACTCACGTCCGTCCGCAGGCACGCACCCACGCACACACGTACGCACGAACGCACGCGGGCACGCACGCGGGCACGCACGCGGGCACGCACGCACGCACGCACGCACGCACGCACGCACATCTGCACAGACAACTGAGCCTGTTGCGTCTGACGAGCTCTTTCAGCGCATCATTGTTGGACGAAACATTCCAGAAGACATCCGGGAACTGCAGGCTGAGCTCTGACGCTGCAATGAGTTGGTAGGGTAGACGAGACTCGGTCAGGATTTCGCGAAGAACCGCCACATCGTCCCCAGGATAGGGGCAATGTTCCAGATGGATAGGCTCAACGTTCTCTCGACACAGGCCGAGACATAGGGAGGCGAGGGATTCACGCCAATTCTGACGGACGCAGCCCTTCTGGCGTCGCTCATTTTGCGATTCAATTCCGCCTGAAGTAAAAAACAGAGTGTGCTATGTAAACACGTATGAAAACGGAACTCAATTTTCTTTCGCGCGCGGCTAAAACGAATACACACACACACCTACTAACCTTTATGTATGTACACACGTCCACAATTGACACACTGGCGCACATCCACAAGATGACACATGAGCGTTAGACGAACAAGATGAGGACATGCAGGTATTCCCAGTCCCATGCATGTATTCCTCCAGCTAGTCCCATATAACTCGGCGGCTCGCGGCCTTTGGCACTTTATTTGCACTCGCATCTTCTTACACTTGTTAGCTAGTTAGTACGCGTTAGTTACCTTTCCGCTTATTCGCACACTGTACATAACGCGAACCCTATAATTAGCCCCCCTCATAATTAGCCTCCTCCTATAATTATACACCCTTCCAAGACCACTTTGAGTTAAAAGCGCCATCCCTATAATAACACACCCAAAATGTCTAAAATCGTCTGTCTAAAAGGCAAATTTTTCCATGTCTGGGTGTATGCATGGTCGCGTATGTGTAGTATGATGTACAAGTATGTGTACGTGAGACTGTGTGAGAGTGTGTGAGAGTGTACCGACATATGTGCGCAGGCAGCGGCTTTTTCCCTTAAAAATCGCCTCCACGCGCTTTGCGCCACGAAGTTCCCACACATCAACCCATCCAGTTTATAATTGAAGAGTTGTGGACAAAAGGCGATTGCAGTGCTGGGATTCGAACCCAGGTCTCAGGGATTCTGGTCCTGGATGCTAACCACTACACCACACTCGCACGCCTCCTATTCCTTCCACAAATCACACATGATAAGCCAAGAGAAATGGCAGAGCCGGTGTCGTATCCCTCTTCCTCCCCCATCCCAAAACATCCCCCCGGATAAACTGGGATATCCCAGACCATCCGGCCGGATGAAGTAGGATAAAACAGGGTATCCTACTTCCTCCCCCCTTATCCCAAAACATCCCCCTAACAATATTGAACTCTGCCACACAACAGTGACTGTAACTGCACAGGTACATACATAAAGCCGACGCAACCGAATCAGGTCAGGATGGGACACGAATATTACGAAACGCAACGAAAGTCGAGCAACAAACCTAGATGAAGTTAAAACATAATGCGACACACAGTACACACACGCCACGCAATGTTCGTCAATGAAATCACCCACTCATTGCTGAACCTCCAACGACACGTTCAGAGGCATACTCTTTACGACTGCTTGCGTTTCTTCCCTTCTTCTTTTTGAACGGGAGGAGTGTGCCCAGTTCGAAGCAACGCGGGTGTTTCTTCTGAGCTCAGTCGTGACGTAGGCGACAACAGCTCCGTTCCTGTGACTACCTATGTAGAAGGCGATCGCGTGCAGCTCGCAGTCGTTGCAGTTGCGCTGCCGCTGCAGAGGCACAGCGAGCACGCGTGGGTCACTGGCGAACGTGGATCCGAACAGCTTCCAGAGCATGCGGCGGAGTGGCGCGCTAACGAGTTTTCTGGAGGTTGTCGAACAGATGTCGACGCGCTTGCCCAGCAAGCCCGCCAGCTTTACCACAGCTTTGGAATGACCAACCAGCTCATGCGCCCAACGGAGACAAGCCATGCTTGCGGAGAACACCCACAGAGATCGATTGAGATTACAAACCAAACATAACACAGGGGGGAGTTTTTGGGATAAGGGGGGAGGAATTGGGATGGCGCGTTTTCTATCCCAATTCCTCCGGGGGGAGGAACTGGGATATCCCAAAACATCCGGCCGGATGGTTTTGTGGGGGGATGAAGAGGGATGCAACACCGGCATTGCTTATAAAGACAGTTTATAAGCCCCTCCTATAATGACCCCCCCCCCCCTACTATTACACACCCTTCTAGAGCGCAAAATGAAACAATTAGACCCCAGTGCTAATTATAAACTTTACAGGGATTAGGGATTAGGGAACCCTCAACACACAATGTAACACAAACTACATGCTGCAAATCCTCCAACTAGGTGCTCTTGACTGTCGGTCGGCAAGCAAGAGGAGTCCCATTCATCCCAGCAGTGCTACAGTTTATCATCCCAATTTAAACCCAACATTGCAAAATTCCGTTTGCACTATTCGGATCATACTGTAGAAAAGATCCCAAATGTCGCAACAACTTCGATTTTTTTTTAATTTTTGTACAAGAAAGTTTGTGTTCTGAAAAGTTCGTAGACCTCCATGTAGGCCTCGTCGAGAGCTTCAATCCAAGCCATTGCATGCCATCGATGTGCATCAGCCGCTCATCTCAAAATCAAAGACCCGGGAATTGTTGGATGGATGAGATTCAAGTCACATGTACATCACATACTACCAAAATCCTCCAATAGTGCCCATGGGGCTAAGAAGTACCATACAATTCGCATGCTGGAATCCAAATCAATTGTGTGGTGTGTACACAACTACACCCATTAATAAATAACATTACAGTTACTTTGAACTGTTAGCCACCTAAAGAAAGCTATACAGCTCCAATAGTGCCTTCCCATGTAAAGAGAGGTTAAAAATATAGTGTCCTGGGGGCACTACTGGAGGATTTGTGGTAGATACCTGTAGCGCGGATTGTCGTGCATCGCCTTCCATGAGCTCTTTCTCGAGAGTCCATTACAAATCCATTAGGTGGACAGAAATAACAAAACTGCCTTTGACGACATTACAAAGAACCTAAATGCGGGGGAGGCTGTCAAGGAGTGGTTCGTAACTTCAATTCCAGCAATGCTCTACTACCTATGCGTCGCTACCTCACCGGCTCTATCGCCACGGGCTCTGCTCTACCGACAAGGGTTGCAGTTGCAGCTGCCCTAGAATGTCACTGAAACTAAATACTGCATAGATGCACTCATTAGATTTCTTGCGGCATTGTTTTCCATGCAGGAGACGATGTAAATTCATGAGTTTACATTCTCGCGATCTGTGTGGTTGCATATGCCTGCTGGGCCAGCCTCTGTTCGGGTCTCAAGCCAAAACAGCGCTGTATATGTACGTCTTGTAGTAAAAGAACTAGAAATGTTTGGCTTCCCCTTACTCTCGAGTAGTCAACTCGACGCAGCCTTCATCAGAGGACGTAGACGCGCTTGTTCTGCTTTGGCTTTTTCATCTCTACCGAGCCATCGTCTCTTCACCTGACCGCGTGACTGAACTAAAGGTCTCAAAACAAACCGTTTCGCTTTGCAAATTTCACAACTCATTTCATCAAAAACTCAAGCAGATTCAAAATGTATCCTCATTTTCAAGCGGTCTACTGAGTAGATGCGTTCAAACGAGTGCACAGTTATGGTGAGGAACTGACTCCGCTTTAGGGCTGCGTCTGCATCCAGTTGTCTTGGTCTTGGTGCCATCTTGCCATTTGTGATCCACCAGTCTCAAACTTTCAATCCGTGCGGAGCACAGAAAGACATGCCTGGCAACCTGTCCTTCACGATCCATGACCACTGGTCAGAGTCGATGGTTGACGTGACCGTGGGCGCGGCACTCAGCGCGCTCGCTCTCCTCTGCACGCTGTTCTACGCGCCCGTGTTGGCGGCGCTGGGGCGCCTGTCGCGCGACCAGCCCACCTACGTGCTGTTCCTCAGCAGCGGCCTGGCCGAGCTGCTGCAGTTCGCCTTCTCCTTCCTCGTCGGTCTCTCGATCGCGACGTACCGCTGGTCGGACTGGTGGAGGCCGACACGCCTCTCGCCCTGGCTCACCAGCGTCGCGGTGGCCATGGCCTGGCTGGGCCTAATCGGCCACTACCTCCTGGTGGCGGTCAATCGCTTCTGCGCGCTCGTCTTCTACACCAGAAAGATCGAGAGGACCTTCACGAGGGCGCGCACCCTCTCACTCTGCGCAGCCGGGCGGGGCCGCCGAATGTTTTAAGAACTCTGTTTGACGTCGTTGCTTCACACTCAATTAGAGGCGCATTGAATATGTAGCATGAGAGGAACACAGAAGTTGCAAAAATGTAGGTTTGTTCAAGCAACAACTGCATAGGCGCTACCGGCCCCGCCCCAGTCTACCTGATTTCCGCCGCAGTCGTCTTCTACGAATGCTGGCTGTGTGGCGGCACGGCGGCTGTTCTGGTGCCGTCCTACTACTACTTCGGTCCGTTGAACCTGACTCACTTCAAGGAGAGCGGAGCGAACGACGTCGCGGTCGCGGCGAACGCGAGCCTCTTCTCGGCGCTTCTCGTGGTCTACGGAGCGTTGTTCCTCTGCATCGTAGCGTCGACAGAGCGCAGGAAGTTGTTTCTCGGTTTGTCGCGAGCCGAGGAAGTTGTATCGCACAGAGATAGATGTTGGACACCCGTGCGCGTGTGCAGGCCGACGCGTGGGGGCCCACTTCAACGCGGCGCAGCGTCGCCTGCTGGCCGCCTGTCTGACGAACTGCTCGCTGTTCGTGGCGCTGACGCTGCTCTACATGGTCGAGGGGACGCTGTCGAGCAAGTGGCACGTCTTTTTCCTCATCGACGTCCTCATGGTCGTCAACGCCGCCAGCAACGCCATCCTGCTGCTGCTCTTCAGCAGCGCGCTCAGACTCGAGGTGCCGCTGACGTTCGCATTGATTTTTTGTTTTCTGATTTCTGTTCTGATTGGTTTGATGTAAACATTGATTTTCTTTTGCGTCAACAAGAACCGCTGTATACGTACGTATGCAACCGTTCAGACACTCAACGTCATCGGATGGGCGGTGACGCCGCCGACAGTTGTGATTTTCGCTGAGAAGCATTAGATACTGTCAAGCAGCTACAACTTCCTCTCAGAATGTGCGCGTGCGCGTCGACTGACTCTGACGACAGCACGCCTCCTTCTTTCTCGCGTCGTCTTGAGGGAACGTCGGAATTAGTATCGCGGAACGTACCAGCGTGTCACAGAGTGCACAAGTGAACAAGAGTAGCCTGCCTATACGTATACACTCGCCCCCTGGGGATGGGGTGTTGACTACTGCTGCTGCTGTTGCCCTTTGACTACGATTAATAGGGCATGCGTGCTTGCTTGCGTGCGCGTCGTCAGCCGTCGGCGGTCAGGGTGTCGCTGCGTCCAGCCGGTGCGGCCGCCGTCTCTCTGGGCGGCAGAGGCGGCGGTGGCGCTGCGGTCATTGTCGGCAGCGGCGTCGACGAGCCGCCGCCGTCGTTGGGGAGAGCCTCCTCGGCGCTGTCCACTTCCTCGTCGTCTTCGTCCTCGCCGAAAGACAGCGCGCTGATGCCCGCTGAATGGAGTGACGATTACGAGTAGGCCAAACACTCCGATTAGCCACCTGGGGCGGTCATTGGTCAATTAGGGCAGTTGGAGGGTGACTGGAGAGGGGGGGGATGGCTACCGAGCAGAGGTCTTTGTACTTACGAGGCACTACGACGCACACACTGTGCGCGCACTCCCACGCACATACACACGTAATTGCTGGGTTTAGTTAGAGGGCAGTTAGAGGGTTTACGGTGTTTCTGCCCATCGACTGGGCAGCAACAGGAAGATCTTTCGACGCAACGAACAAACGAACAGGGAACTTTTCTTGGTGACTCGGTCGGCGGAGGCGCCCAATCGGCAAGCGGTTGCCGACTATGCCTCTTTGGCGGGCGCTGCGGCCTGGTGGAAGTCAACTAAAAAATTACGTTTTTCTGTAATTTGTCATTTTTTTCGAAAATTGCGAAACTCGCCGATTCATTGAGCAGAATTTTTGCCGAGGTGGACGACGACTCGGTCGACGTCGAGCCCTGCGAGATGTTCGACAGGCGCGCGGAAAGCCTAAAAAGTTGCATAAATGAAGAAAATGTACTAATTTTTCTTTAAATTCTAATGCAAAAATTTTTACTTGGACTCCTCGCGCGTCCGGCCACCGCCGGCGTTCGACGACTTGCGCGGCAGCAGCGCCGACAGAAAGTTCGTGCGACTGCGGACGGTGCTGGAAAGCGTGCGTGCGTGCGCATGCGTACGCTCTCGCTCGCTCCCTGCTCACCCAAATCTCATCATGGGCGACGACGAGTTGTTGGCAGCCGCTGCGGCGCCGGGGCTGTCGGCGTGGCTGGCGGTCGAGTGCTTGCGCTCCCTGGCGGTCGTCGACGACTGGCGGTCTGCCGTCGTCGTCGTCGCCGTCGTGGGCGGCTCTGAGGGGGCGCGGGAGGGCGTCGACCGGCGCAGACTGCCCTCGCCGCCGACGCGCGGAGTCGACGGCGCCGTCGACATCGTCGACGCCATCTCCAACGTAGCGCCGGCGGGCAGCAGCGACGGCTGAAGAGAGAAGTTGGTTGTTCGTGGGCCGCTTACATGGTGGGTGGGGCTCGGTCTCACTCGACCCGGGAAACACGCACGCACGCACGCACGCACGCACGCACGCACGCACGCACGCACGCACGCACGCACGCACGCACACACACACACACTGTCATCTTCCCAGCTGCTGAGACACTCATAGAGGTCATGGAGGGGGGGGGGGAACAACGCCACTTATGCCGACGCCGTGGTCGACGCGACCCCCTCGCTGTCCAGCCCACCAGTATTGGACTGGCTGTGTCTCTCATTTGTAGCGACCAAAGTTGTGCGTGACCGCAGAGAGACGCAGCAGAGCAAGCAACAGCCTCCCCCAACTCACGGCGTCTCCGAATTTCTCGGCGACGTCCACGCGTCTGGCGCGCATCTCGTCGACGAGCTTGGCATGGAGGTCGGCCAGTTCCGGCTCCGCGTGCAGACCGTGCGCGTAGAGTGCCAGTTCCAGGACGGAGCACTGCCTTCTCAGTGCCGACTTCAGCTGCTCCACCTGCTCGCGCTCCTCCGCGTCGCACTCCACCCAGCAAGACAGCGTGAAGAACGGCTGAACAGCCGCCGCAAATGTCAGTGCGCAACTCCTGGTCAGGACGAGTGTGTGTGTGTGTGTGGGGGGGGGGGGAGGGTGGGGTGTCCGGAACGGAAAATTTGCACCAAAATAACGTCTAAAACGTCTTGTTGGCCAATAACTCTGCTTACAGACCGTTATTTATCTGTACCGTTACCGTTATTTAGCCTACATAGCCGCTGTGGTCATTAGAGCAACGAAGAATGCGCAAAAACACTCTTTTTTACTCTCTCTTTTACTTCAGACGTATGTATGAGTGCGTGCGTCGTGTACGCGTGTGCGTCGCAACGCACCTCGTAGTTGGCGACACCGCCCATCACGTTGGCCATGAGCATGCCCTGCAGCTTCTGGCCCAGCGTGCGCACCGCCGTCACGTCCTGTAGTAAATTGTGTTCGCCTAACCTATGGGCCTGACCGATTCGACCTAAGATACGGACCAGACCTCGGTTTCGCCTGACCGCTGCACGTCGCGACAGAGTGTCAGCAGGGAATCCGTGGCCGCCTCCATGGTCCGAACGGCCACTTGAATCGGATTCAGCAAGGTCTACAAGACCCCAATGTTGATACGATCAAAACAGCCACCATAGTACAGGGACAGGCCAAATCAATTGCTGTCTAACTAACAATGTTGGTGTACCTACATACAAAGACTGTGGTCGGTGTACATACAACATAACCTTTGTCAAAAGAATGATTACCAAGCGTACGCAGACCAACCGCATCTGCTAGTTACTGATCAAGCAGCTTTCGGGTGCAACCAGTCCTCAAAGCGCTCACGATCATATAGACGCGACGACTCTATTTACACTAGGTCAGGTGGTTCAAGACATCCAAGCCCCAAGGCCCGTTTCAGAGCGGAGAGTCAATGCAAGCGTCGTCTCAAAGTCCAGCGTCGCGTCCAGGGGCCGATATGCAGCACAGCAATCACTACGGTAGGCCAAAGGTCAGCGGGGCAAGGTCCAACCGAGAAACAAGTCGACGACACCAGTCGGTGTCACCTTTTCATTGGGACCAGAGTCCTCTATCGACCAACAACTGCCAAAGTTCGGGTCGGGTCGGGGGGGGGGGGGGCTAAAGTTCACCAGCTGTGGCACAGACGACGACGACAAGGGCTGCTCAGCCAGGGCCCGACCAAAGTCCAACGACACATCAAGTAGACAGGGGACATCAAGTAGACAGGCAAGGCAAGGGGCTCACGCCAAAACTGTGCCCCCCTGATCGTGCTTCTCATAGAGACAATCGGTCTTGTAGGCAGAGGCAACAAAGAACCCATGCGGCCCTCCTCTCGCCTGAGACTTCGGTCTCCGAAAAATAATAATAATAATAGGCTCTTTACGAGCTAGTCTTAGTTTAATGCAGCTAAATGACTCCACGCATAATGACCACTGTCCTGCCGCATGTCACGCACACACAGTGCGGTCGGTGTACCTGCAACCCAAAGGAAAGCATAAACATAGCCTGACGAATGCGGCCAGAGGGAATGACAAGCGACCTCAGTAAAAAATGATCCCCAAGCATACGTACGCAGATCAACCGCATCTGCTATTCACTGATGAAGCGGCTTGCGAGTTCGACAAGTCCTCAATGCGCTCACGATTACATAGTCGCGACTACGACACTATTTACGTTTGGTTGTTAGGCTGTTCAAGTGGCACACGGCAGCACCGGGTCCGTGCCGTAGTCCATAGTCCAAGTGCAAATGCCCCTTTCAGAGCAGAGAGTCAATGCAGTCGTCGTCTCAAAGTTCAATGCCGTATGACGCATGGGGCCGATGGGCAGCACAGAGCAGCGCCACTACGGTAGACCAAAGGTCAGCGGCGCAAAGTCCAACCGAGGAACGAGTCGTGTCGGTGTCACCTTTTCATTGGGACAGAGATCGACCAACAAATGCCAAAGTTCGGGTCGGACTCGGGAGGGGGGGGGCTGAAGTTCACCGGCTGTGACACAGACAAGCGCTGCTCAGCCGGCACCCTAGCCAAGGGCCGAACAAAGTCCAACCACGCAATTGCATAGACGAGACGTAGTCCATAGTCTAGGCTAGAGCGAGCTGAATGCACGCGCGTCAGAGTCCGAGTCTGTCAAGTAGACAGCTGCCCTCGATCAATGAGACTAGTGCCGACAGAGACTAGGTATAGGCGAATAATTAGTAGTGGTAGAATCGCAGATCGAAACACCATGATGGGAGGAATGTGCAAAACCCGGCGTCGTCGACATTACCGTAGTGACGGAAATTCCAGTAAAAATAAAAAAATCCAACAAAAAGTTGCTCACGACTTGCTGGGAGACGACCCTGCTCCAGCGCAGCACGGCGGGCAGGGTGGTCTCGGTGACGAGCAGGGTCTCCTCCAGGTGCATCTCCATGAACTCGAGCTGCTGACGGAACTGGGAGCTGTCGACCGGCCACTGGAGAGCGTCGGGCTCGTCGGAGGCCAGTCGACGCAGCAGGCGCGCGAACTTCGCCTCCGGTCGCCGGGTGGGCCGCTCGTAGCCGAACTTCTGCACCTCCACGTGACGGTAGTACCTAGACACAAGTGAGAATCCAAATAAAAGTGCGTGCAGGTGCGCAAGACGACGCACCACTTGATGAGCTCGTCGACGTGCTCGTCTGACGCGCTGTCGCTGAGGCGCTTCTCCGACTCGGCCGGCTTGACGGCGGTGATCAGCACCTGCTGGCTCGATTCCGACTGCCTCTCCGCCTCCGACGGCTCCTCCAGACTCGTCAGCACCTGGACACGCACGCACGCACGCACGCACTATCAATAGAACAGACGGACGCACGCACGCACGCACACACAGACACTCCACGCACGCACGTACATACGGACGGACGCAAGCACGGACTCACCTTGACCCTGGGGAACATGGCTCGCACCTTGGGCACGAACGTCACCAGCTGCTCGCACGCGGACGCTCTACAAATGCCATCTTTCGCAAATCGCACCAAAATAGCGCGTCGTCGAATTGTGTGCTGCACTGTGTACTTCTTCACTCTGCCCACCTAAAGACGAACTGTTTGTTGGCCAGGAATTCGGGGAAGGCGCGGCCGTAGAAAGCCACCCGGAAGTATTCGGGCTTGATCCGCCGATTGTGGATGATCGAGTAGTAGAGCCCACTCATCCGGTCCTGGAATAAATTAGTCCCCCATAGTCGGCTGGCTTGCACCATCTAGCAGGCGCGATATACCGCCAACCCTCCAATTGGCCCCCCCCCTCATAAACAGCACACATCTCTGGGGGGGGGGGCCATCGGTTTACACCAACCCCCCCCCCTGCAATTAGGTAGTCCCCAGACTAAACAATTTCCTGGGTGGGGTGGGTGCACGTGCGTGCATGCACGCGTGGTGAGTGTGCGTGTTGAGTAGGGGGGGGGGGCTATTGTCGTGTTTACGGCAATCGACACCACCCACCAAGAGTTCCGACAGAGCCGCGTAGTGAAAGTTGTCGTCGTAGCGGGTCTGCAGACGCCGGCAGATCCCAATCGCCATCTCCCACATGTGACCGCAGGCGAACAGTCGGACCGTCTCCTTGTACAGCGCGTCCTGTACAATTCTGAGTACTGCTTTGCAAATTCTACGACTTTCTCATTTAATTAATTAAAAATGATCCAACAAATGAACCTTGAGATCGGACAGGGACGAGTGGCCTTCCAGCAGAGGGAGACTGTCGAAGGAAGCGGGCGGCGCTTCCTCCGACCACTGCAAGTGTACGCGTGCGTGCGTGCGTGCGTGCGTTTCAGTGCGTGCCGGTGCGTGCGTGCGTGCGTGCCTCTAGGCGGTCGGCGAGCAGACGCAGGGTGAAGGCCGCCTCCACGTAGTTGGAGCAGAGCTTGTGCAGCTCGTGCAGCCGACACACGTACTTGGCCGACAGCTCCAGCTGGCCGATTCGGTCGTAGAACTCCTGTAGAGAACGCACACGGAACGTTTTGCGGTTGGTATGTTGATATGACAAATGTGTTGTTGGAGAACGCATTTTTCGGGACAGCAATCAAGAAAGTCAGTTAGAAAAGAATGCGATGATTCAGGTCGACGATTTGCGTTTGAGCGAAATCGTCATGCGCAACCACTATGAGGGGCTCCCTCCGCAGATACAGGACTTTCGCTTTCCATAATTAGGGGACTCACAACACTCCTCCGCGCTATCCACACCGCGTTGTTTCGGTGTTTTAGGGTCGTAACTCACAGAAGGGGAAGGGGGGTTCTACCATAAAAAATTCCAGAGGGGCCTCCCAGTCAGAGGTGTGCACACGCACTAGGAGGGCCAGTGAGCAGCTCATGCGATTCTCGGGACAGTCGTGCCGGGCCTTGACGTCGCGGTAGGCGAAGAGCAGTCGGAGCAGCGCCTCCGTCGTCTCCACGAGCGCCTCGGCCGAGCGCAGCAGCACGCCGTCCGAGGCGCCCTTGCCCCTGCCCTCCATCTGAGAGCGTAGGCTGCAACGAGCACAGCCACCTCAATGGCGAGCCATAGACATGGAGAGTGTGTACGTGTAACACGGGCTGGCCTGGAAGGCGGAGGGGGTGGCAAGGGGTACCCCGGGGGGAGGGGGAAATGAAATGATTCGCCAGCGAAGGTAGCATTTGGAACGGTCCGGTAAAGAGGAACGAGTGTTAGTACTGTCTGGCCAAACGACACTGTAGACAGCGCCATTTTGGTGTACTCTCGTCGAACTATACTGAAATACGACGACGCTACGTTCGTTCAGTCTCGGAGGAGGTTGGGCCTGGAAAAGTTCAGGGAAAATCGAGGGGGGGGTGAGGTTCTAGTCAAAGGGTGGGGGTGGGGTACCGTACAGGCGATACCGCCGTCGCCGGTGGAAGGGGGGGGGGCACTGACCACTCGACGAAGGATGGCACAAAGTCGGCGCTGCCCGCAGCCTCGTCCAGTACCAGACGGTCCAACTGCCGGATGAGCTCGTTCTCGAACTGAAAGTCTATCTTGGAATGAGAACAAGGCGTTTCTGCACAAAGCAAACAAAACAGTGCGCGCCATGCGCATTTGCTGTTCGCTTGAAGCTATACCGACACTCACCAGCTTGAAGTTGCCCTTGACCCTGGGCGGCGGCTGGCGTCCGCTGCTGTCGGCATCGCCGTCGTCAACGCTGACGTGATACTCCGCCTGGAGCATGTCGAAGAAGAGCGGCAGCAGCGTGGCGCGCAGCTTCTCCCTGCCCACGACCAGCTGGAGGCGGTTGTTGTTCGAGTCGCTGCTACTAGCCGTTGACCAAGAGGATGATGATGATGATGACTCAGAAGAAGGGGACGGGGATGATGATGAGTCATCGCCCAGAAGACTCAGCTGCAGAAACGGCCCCACCAGAGGCACGATCAGACTCGCCTTGTGCGCGCCTAGAGAGACTTCAATTGGTTTTTGAACAAAAAAGGAAGGAAGTGGTACGCATCGCATGCAAGGTTTCGAACTTTTCCATTTTAAAATACCGTAAACCCTATAATTAGCCCCCCCGGCCAAATGGTTCCTTCGAGCTCTAGGGGGGTGTATAATTATAGGGAGGGGCCAATTATAGGGGGGGGGGCTTATAAACTGGAAGTGTCGATGTGTGGGAAGCTTTGTGGGCGGAAAGGCGTGTGGAGGTCATTTTAAGGGAAAAAGGCGCTGTGCACACACGTTGGTACACTCTAACACACTCTCACACACTCTCACATGCACATACATGTATCACCGTAATCAATTTTTATCATTTCATTCTGTTAGTTTAATTTTAATGGCCCCAACTCTGTAGGCACATGTGCACACGGTGGACCTGTTTCGTCACCAAACCAGTTCGGTTACCAACTCACCGGTCAAACTGAACCACAACGACCTCACTAGACAGGCCGTCTCCAGTCTGATATCTCGGTATCTGGAAGAACACTCGATCGATTTTGCGTCAACTCGTCGAATTTAATCCCCACTTTTGTACAGAAAAACGAACCTGGTGAAATAGTGAAATCTCTTGTCGGCGTCAAACGATTCGTACTGTACCGCTGGCTGGAGGGCAAATGCCGTCGCGCTGTAGAAGCACGTGCGCCACAACTAAATCGATTTTCTTGTATATAGGTTGGAATTTACGCACAAAAAAAACACAAAAAATTCAATGTTGTTCAAAAACGTGCGCTATGCAAACCTGCTGGTCAAACGTGTTCGGCAAGGCGTAGCGCGCCTTCAGCACCACCGACGCATACCGATACACCTTCAGCATAATTCTGAACAAATAGGAATAAAAACAATATGCAGGCTTCTATTTTTCATGTACACTTGTAGAACGTACGGCCATTCATCAACTGAGCACCCCCCCGCCCTTAAAAAAACCGATCCCCCCCCCCCGCACAAGGAGGTAAGCAATCAATATACCAGACGACAATTTAAAACCCAATCCATACCACTCGGTAATACGGAACACCTCTCGACAATCGACAACTAAAGCGTGATACGAACACTGACACGCACGCACGCACGCACGCCTCGCCAGTGGGGCGGCGCACCTGTTGGCCAGACAGATCATGTCGAACCAGTCCGCCTTGTACTGTCCGTTGAGCAGCAGCTCCTGGAAGAGCAGCAGCAGCTCCATGAGGAAGTCCTTCGTGTCCCACAGCGTCGCCGCCTCGGCCCGCACGAACTTGTACTGGGCGAAGAGGCCGGGCGCCGTCTCGTCCAGCAGCGACAGCAACAGCGTCACGAAGTGCGTCTACACGAGACCACGACGACTGGGCAGACATCGGAACAATGAGTAGCTATACAGTGAGTTTTAAGGAAGCACGAGCAATTCGGGCTACAACGCGGACAAAAAAGTAGACGAGATGAAACACTTTTTGCGACTATGTAATGTATATTAAAATTCTGGGGGCGGGGATCTGTGGGGAGGGAATTGGGGGGGGGGGGACTATCCAACTACCCCCATCCCCCTTCAGCCGGTTTCAGTACGATTTCAACTGAATAAGTGCTGCACAATAAAAGCTTCAAACTGTACTAATACAAAGGCAATAATTGGAACGACTTCTTAAAATTGTGTGGGAATTCTTTTTGGGCACCGACCAGATTCTTGGCGTGACTCGACAGCCGCGTGTCGTCGTGCAGCTGCCGGACGAGCGACTGCATCAGCGGCCGCAGGCAGTTGTTCAATAGATCCAAAAACTCCACCTGTCGCTAAACGAATCATGCAAATTAAGGAGAATGCCAAGAAAAATTTCCAGAGACGGAGAGCTCGCGTGTCGCAACTGACCAATCTGATTAAAATATTCGGCTTTCAGACCCCCCAACTCCGATCAAACAAAGAGATTAGGTGTACCTGTCCGTGTTACTGCGCCCACTTCACCAAAATGACGACTCCGCTTGTCTTAAGCGCTTCTGCCTATCATTGCCGTCTATGTCTGTGTGTGAGTAGCGTCCCATGCAGGCAGTTCAGTTCTCCAGTCAGGTGGCCTACCCCTTTGGTGGCTTCCAACGCCTCTTCTAGCAGGTCTGCGCACAGCGCCGACTCCTTGTCGGCGTCGAGCAGCTGGGCCAGCTGCTCGCCGGCGCAGGCCAGCAGGCGGCGTCGACTGGCCCGCTCCTCCTCCTCCTCCTCCACCTTCTCGCCATCGACAGCTGCCGACGACGACGACTTGACGACCGCCAGCAGACAGGTGAGCCGCTCGCGCGACAGCCGCCCACCGCCGCCGCCGCCGCTCTCGGCAGAAGACGATGAGGACAGGCTGTTGACGAGCGAGATGAGGGTGAGCCTGTAAAGGTAATGTCGATGACCGATCGAAAAACGGCACCGACGCGCACGCACCGGCAGGCACGCACGCACGCACGCACGCACGGCAGCACCGACAGGAACGCACGCACCTCCACTCGAGTCCCGCACAATTCACCAACGCTCGTAACAGTACAGTGCGCGTGTGGGTTGCTGCTGGTAACTCACACGAGCTCGGGTCTGCCTAGCACGCCGTCTAGATGTGCCAGCGCTGCGGGAAGGCAGCGGAGGGCGGTCGCCTGCAGCACCAAGACCTTGACGTCCGTCAAGCCGAGCAGCCTCTTCAGCGCCGCCAGCATCTCTCGCAGCCTCTCCACGAACTCCGCGCGCGTCGGCGAGCACTGGGGCTCCAGTCTGACAATCGGATCGTGTTCAGGGAGAAAGAAATCGATTAATCAATAACTCGATCGACTTCTCGTGCAGGAGACGCGACCGGACCACGACCTCGACGAGGACGGCGAAGGACTTGAGAACCTTTAGAATGCGCGCCTTCTCGTCGGCGTCGTCAGGGGACAGCGCTGCGCCCAATGTCTCGCCCAGCAACTTCAGTAGCTTTCTATCATCATGCGTTTATCATGCTTATCATGCGTGATTTGTGGTCTGAGAGGCGTGCGAGTGTGGTGCAGTAGTTAGCAAAGAGCACCCGTATTGCAAAATTGTGTATTCAGTGTATTCTTACGACACTCCCCCCCCCCATTTGCAAGGTTTACCACCCCCCCCTCCCTCCACATCTGCGGAACTACATCTGCATCCACTGAATCGCTTCGTCCTTCGTTCAACTGATAGAACGCATGTGTCAATGGCTTGTTCACACCCTATTTATTAAATATTAAATGGAGGGGGGGGGGTGTCGGTTGTCACCTAAACATTTTCGAAAGTGTCTCAATGCGACATACGCATGAGTGTGTTTGCGTCACTTTCAATGTTTTTGACCATAAAACACTGTTTTATGGTCAAATAGGTCAAATAGTGGGGCTGTGGCGTAGTCCGTAAGGCGTTGGACTCCTGACCGCGAGGTCGGGGGTTCGATTCCTTGCTGGGCAAGACCACGGCTACCCCCTTGGGCAAGGGGTTTAAACCACTGCTCCGGTTTCGGGCTGTACCGTGGCTTCGGCCAAAAATCAGTGCCAGGTGGGGGCCCACCTTGCCTCGCGGCAGAACAACGCCCACTGTTATGTATGCGGCGCCGCCCTGTGATCTGATGATTCAGTTAACGGCCATTATTGTGCTGTGTCAGGTGGTTGTCGTGAAAAATAAAGTTTTGATCAAGAAGTACCTATTAGACGCTATGTTAATGTAAAATTTCTCCACTTTGAAAATCGACCCCCCCCCCACTTTTGGGTCTGCGGAACTCCCCCCCCCCCATCAACCTCTTAAATTGTCCCAGTTTTATGGGTGTCATCAATTGCCACAATAAGGCCAAATCTCCACACATAAGAAATTTTCGTGCATCGTACATCTGTTCCGGTGTCGCGAAATAAGTATTCCCCCCATTTTTTATTCCGGCCGGAATACATATTATGGGTGCAAGCCATAATAACTATTCCCCCCCGGAATACTTATTATGGATTTCATCGAAATAAGTATTCCCCCACCCGGATTGGGTATTCCCCCCTTCTCAAATCTAACGACGACTGAGGTCCCCCAGCAACATGGTTTTTCCAGTCTCTCCCTAACAAATCCAACAATGCTGCATCATCAGAGGCGTAGTTGTGCGTCGTCGAGGGAACGATGAAGCATCGAACAGAGTCACCGCCAATTCTCTGGAGCTCAGGTGGAGCTAATGGGCCGATCAGTCAAGCGTCGTTGAACGACGTTAATATGGGCGCACATATCCACTGTTCAGCCAACTCCGCATGCGCTCTTCACAACCGGATTCGATCCTACGAGAAGTCGGTATACCGCTGTAACAATTGCCAACGACTAATAATTAACACCAGCACGAGCCACTGAACCGTCTGCTTGGCGACGACAAGCAAGTTCTTTGTTCACGGACGCGAACGCGATCGACAACCCACACACACCTTGTTAACAAAATAAATTTTAATTGTTTAAATCATGATTAGTTATTTTGCTTGCCATTGGAAGAACGATACCGAGACAGCCAATTATAAATCGGCAATTGCGCGTTCACAAACAATCACTAATCCGAATGAGAAAGCACAACAAGATTTTAAGTTTTAGGCAGCCAGTCATCCTTTGCACTATTTGTTGTTATCTGTTCATGTCGTTCTGCTGCACATAAAGCGTTGTGATACATACCTAACGCATTTCAAAAGGGGGGAATAGTTATTTCGGGTGGGGGAAAACCTAATCCGGCACAAAATCATAATAAGTATTCCGGGGGGAATACTTATTATGGGGGAAAACTTATTTCGTGACACCGGCTATGTCCGCTTTATGCAATTGCAACTGGTCTTCTACACTACACTGTAATTCTTGAAGAATCCTCTTACCTTCCTTGTGAGACACAATAAATTGTTTTGTAGTTTGTGAGCAAAAATCGACAAAAAGTACCCATAGTGCAGTATTTGGCACAAATGTTGAGCACAACTACCTGTAATGGTGTCTTTACTGGCATTCTGACTACAAGCAAAAGTACTTTATATTTTCACCCTCCACAACCCCCCCCCCCTCCTAAATTCGGGCCCACCCAATCGTTACAGGTATGCGTGGATTATAGAAACAAAACCTTTACCGATAGAACTGTTTCGAATTCTAATAAAAAATATCCTTTTTTTGCAGGTTCGAGACCGAAGTCTCAGGCGAGAGGGGGACCGCATGGGTCCTTGGGTACCCCTGCCTTATACAAGACCGATCGCCTCAATGAGAACAGCGATCGGGGGGCACAGTTTTTGCGTGAGCCCTTTGCCCAAGGGGGGGGACTGTTTTTGGCAGTCTTGCCACGCTGAGGATTGAACTCTGCAGCTCGTGGTTTGGAACCAACGCCCATAGGTGTAACCGGGAATTGGACCTGGGGGGGGGGGAGGGTTCGGGCACTTTCTGGGGGGGTGGTGGGGGGTGGAAAATCGGGAGGAGGAGGGTCTGGGAAGGAAAAAAATAGGCACTTTTTGGTTGATTTTTAGTCAAAAAGACACTGAAATAACCCTAAAATAGGCAATTTTTAGTCAAAATACACTGTAAATAACCCAATATAGGTACTTTTTGGGCGATTTTTGATCAAAAGCAGAATACAAAACACATTACCATTTTCAGTTTCAAATTTCTGGGGGGGGGGGTTGGGGGAGGTGTGGGTAGGGTCAAAACCAGCAAGTGGGGGGGAGGGAAACCCCCTCCCCAGTTACAGGTATGCCAACGCCCTAGCCCAACTGCGCAAACAGCCGCAAAAACCTTAATACCCAGCGTCAGCACACTTTTGAACCTTAACATTCTTTGTGTCTACCATTTGATTATAATAATAATATTCAAATGCAAAAAACTACTCACGGATAGACGAGCGCGGCGCTGAACTTGCTCTTGAGGTAGCCTTCCAGAACCGCTTTGAAGTTCTGGTAGCGCACTTCGTCCACCAGGCGCAACACGTACACCTGTGTGGTTTTTCATCATTTTTTCTGAAATTAAAATATTAGATTAAAATAAATTCTTTTACGAGAGTGTAGAACGCCTGTCGATCGTAGGCGTCGGTCGTCGACAGCACTTTGAACAGCGCGTCCAAAATGTGCGCCAGAAACTGAAAGTGCGTGCGTGCGTGCCTGAGCCGTGCTGCCAGCCTGACTTTCGACCTAACTGACCTTAACGACCTCCTCGCCCGTCTTCTCGGCGTTCTCCGCCTTAGCGTCGGACAACGCCTCGAGAATCGGACTGAGATCAGCGGTGCCTTCCCACTGAAGGAGTCCCAAAAGCTCAACTGAAATAATAATTAAAATAATAATTAAGAAGAAGTGTTGCTACAAGCAGTCCACAAGCTGAATAGCGGTATGGTATGAAGTCAACGAAACATGACGCGCGCGCGCGCGCACGCACCGACAAGCACTCACTCACGGACGCACGCACGCACGCGCGCGCGCACGCACATGACACGTACGCACGCACGGACGCACGCACGCACACGCAGGCGCACACGCACCAACACGCACGCATCGACACGCACGCACCAACACGCACGCACCGGCACGCAAGCACGCACGCACGCACGCACACCGACACGCACGAACCAACCGACACCCACGCGCGCGCGCGCACCGTTCTGCGTGACGGCCGTGGAGCAGACGGCCGTGTGGACGAGCAGTGTGTCCTTGGCGGCGAGCTGGTAGGGTCCGGTCGCGACGTGTCCCCTGGGCGGCAGGCCCAGCTGATGCGCCTCGCGGATGCGCCGCTGCGAGTGGGGCAGACGGAGGTACGAGGGCTCGGGCACCGCCGCCTCCTCCCCCTTCGCACCGCCGTGGTCGATCTACGGGAAAAAAAGTAGCAGAGTGTGCGCGCCGCGCCGATGCGTGCCAATTGACTCACTAGCGAATGTCTCGGCCCTTGTGGCCAGTTGCCGTAAACAAACGCTCTACTTAGACACCTAAGACACGCTTTAAGGGAGGCAGGAGTTGCGAAGGGGGGCTAGTTTTGATTGAAGGAATTCGGAAGGGTTGGAAAGATGCTGCCCGCCCCCACCGCATGCGCATAACAAAAGCCCCAAAGGTGGCGTAAATGTTGTGGGGGGGGGGGGAAGCCTCAAACCGAACACCAACACCAGCAACGGCACCTTGTAGACGGCCAGCTCGTGCGCGTCATCGTGCACGAGGGTGCCGTTGCGACGCATCAGCGGCAGGTAGGCGAGCGCGAAGGACTTCTCCTTGCGGTCGCGCGACTCGTTGGCGCTGCGGTTCTTCAGCAGGAAGCGGACGTGCAGTCCTGCCGACGTCGTGCACTCCTCCGGAATCTGGATCTGCAGCGCAGCGACATTTGAAGACGCACGTCTAGTCACTCTACTAGTCGCATGTCCGGAATGTGTGTGTGTGCATGTGTCTGGTCGAACACATCAGCGCACATAGAAGGCTGTTCATATATGCGCAGAAGAGCGTTTTGAGCAGGGTAGATCTAGCAGGGTGGGGGGGGGCTCTATTTTTTAGGAGTAAACGAAAGCTTCGAACTTCCCAAAAATGCCAGCGGTCCAGTGGATGACACCGCCGAGTAAAGTTGCAGTAGTCAGTCAGTTAGTCGTAGTTACACAGCTTCAGTTGGTTGTGTACTTGAGCATAGTCGCAGTCATAAGCCCAACAAGTCCAGAGCTAGACCCTCTACCTTGACGGTCTCGGCCCACTTGGGTCTGTCGTTGTGATAGAAGACGAGACTCTTGTAGAACGGCTGGTAGCACAGGCCGTCCGCAGTCGTGGTCACGATGCTCTGAAAGAGTTCCCACTAGAACTACATCTCGTCCAGTAAAGTCACTCACACATCGACCGTCGTAAACCCTCTAATTACCCCCCCCCCTCGGGTTCGAGGTTTTACCGTTCTTGAATACGGATATTTTACTGTATCACTGATCGGGATCGGTCTCCCGATCAGTAGCTGATCTAATCGGCAGAGATCAGATCAGATCGGATCGACTCACCTGCTGCACGGTGAGTCCGTTCTCGTCGCAGAGGGCGACCTTGACCTCGACGTGCTTCTCGTTCGACCTCACCGACTGGCCGAACGCGCCCTCCGTCAGCGTCACGTACAGGTCGCTGCGCACCTCGTCTAGACACTCCGACCTTGCCCAACTGCCGAGGTCAACGCACGCACGCACAGGCACGCACCTCTGGGTATGACTTCCGGAAAGGTGGTCTTCTTGAGGACGGGCGAGCGCGCCAGCTCGCTGAAGGCGGACAGCGAGCGGTCGGCGGCGCCCGCGTCGCTCGCAGCCGCGTCGACGGCGCTGACGACCAGACGACAGCTGACCGCCAACCCGTGCGCCAGCGGCTGGTGCTCGGCCGACGACGCCGACGGCTGCACCTCCGACGCCTTCCGAGCCGCCCCGATCCCACTCTCGTCCGCGTCCGCTGCCGTCATGGCCACCAGATGAGGGCCGCTAGCGCCGCCCACCGCCGCTGGAAAAAGGCGACACTCGTAAGAGAGAACATGGGAATTTTCATTAGGGCGTCGTATCCTCGCGCTCGCCGTCGGGGGTTCGACCCCCACCACGGAGAAATCAAATTCTCTTGGGGGCAAGGGATCGCGCTTTCATCTCCTACGCCAGACGGGGCACATTACCGTTAGGTTAGTTTTAAAAACTTGTCGCACGAAGATGGCGACTCACAAAACCACTGACGGGTCGTATACAACGGCGACAATGACCCGCCCAATCGTGACCAATCGATTCCTTTTTTTCTATTTCATAAAGACACTCACACTTGAGTCCCGTCCTAGGGCCCAGCACCACCTTCTTGAGCGCCGTCGCAAACGGCTCCTCCGTCACCCTACATTTCTGCTTGATTGCGCGGCGCATACATGCATACACGCCTATGCCCACCCGTAAAGCGGCATAAAATAGATTCTGTCGCCCGTGTCGGCCGCGGTCGAGCCGGCCGGGCCGGCGATGTCGTCGTCGACGGCTGGTGGCACTCCGCCGCCGGAGCTGGTCGCCGGCAGTCGAGATCGCCTTCGAGCCGACGCCGCGAACAGCGCGCTGACGTCCGCAAAAGCGAAGCCGTAAGGCTGCCGCGCGGACCAGTCCGCTAAAAAACGCTCTCTCGCAGCAGCGGGCCATGCCACTGCGCGAAGGCTCGACCCACGGGAGCAGGCGACGGCGGGATGAGAGGACTTCTTGGGCGCGCCCACGGAAGCCGCGGAGAAGCTGGCGTCCTTGCCCTCTATGGGCGCCACGCGAGCCACCCGACAGACGAGCAGAACGCGGTCTCGCTGCGCGTCCTTGCTACCTAGCTCCTGGAATGAGCGCATGCGTGCGTGCGTGCGTGCCAGTGCGTGCGTGCGTGCGTGCCGGTGCGTGCGTGCGTGCCGGTGCGTGCGTGCGTGCCGGTGCGTGCGTGCCGGTGCGTGCGTGCCGGCGCGTGCGTGCCGGCGCGTGCGTGCCGGTGCGTGCGTGCCGGCGCGTGCGTGCCGGTGCGTGCGTGCCGGCGCGTGCGTGCCGGCGCGTGCGTGCCGGTGCGTGCGTGCCGGCGCGTGCGTGCCGGTGCGTGCGTGCCGGCGCGTGCGTGCCGGCGCGTGCGCGCCGGTCCGTGCGCGCCGGTCCGTGCGTGCCGGTGCGTGTGTGCCGGTGCGTGCGTGCCTGTGCGTGCGTGCGTGCCGGTGCGTGCGTGCGTTCCGGTGCGTGCGTGCGTGCCGGTGCTTGCGTCGTAGGTCATACCGAAAACATCGCGACGACGGCCCTTTTGCCGGACACGGGCCAGTTCACCGTAAAATTCTCCCTGGAACCATCCGACCGACGCTCGTACGCGCACGCACGCACTGTGACCAATTTGCGAGACTCACGAAAAGGGCTCCACTCTCTCCGTGCCGTTCTCGAAACCGTACAGCGTCCAAGTCAATTCGTAGTCGAAATTTGGGAATTTCGGCGCGAAACTTTGCACTTTCAGCAGAAGCGACAGACTGACCGACTCTCTCAGACGGCCGTCGTCCGGCTTGGGTCGCTGCGCGGACAGGATACCGTAACCGGACCGGACGCACACACGGACGCACGCACGCACGCACGCACTCACCAGACAGGCCTGAATCTGCGTCTCGGCCGAGAGGTGCTCCTTGTACAGCTGTAGAAGGCTGACGGTTTCAACGTCGATCTTGCGGCCGCGCTTGTCGCGAATCGACAGATCGCGATTCAACTGGCTGAACCGGTTTCGTTTGTGAATACATATGCACAAGTTCACGTTGCGCGTGCGTATGCGCAAGCTACCGTTGAAAGGGCGCGCGCACGCACGCACGCACGCAGGCACGCACACGGTACGTCTGTAAATCCAGCAGCGCACCGATTGCCCACGTCGACCATTCTGCGTATTTTCAGCTTGAGTTCGCGCAATTGTTCGGCCGGCAGTTTCGACGACAGCAGCTGCTTGCGCGCTTCCAACAGCTCGGACATACGTTTTAGCTTCGGCTCCACAGCTAGAGCGCAACGGACGCGCTGTGTGCGGTTCACACATGTCGACAACAGAGCGCGTCTTTAGTTAGGTACCAACGAAAATTTGACGAGCTTTGCCACCACCTTTTCTATCCGGATCGGAATGGATTTTCGTGTAGCGCACTTCACAAATAAAGGGGGTACTTTTTCGGCAAAAAGTGACTTAGAAAGGGTCACCATCCGATGATGTGATCCGGAGGACACAAACCACTTTAACGCCCATTAAGTGCAACGAAGTGCAAAGTAGTTTTTTTTTCTCCATGAAACGATCGTGAAAGCCAAGGGGATCACCACAGCCCCAGGTAGGGGGACATGGCAGTGACTGACTGAGTGTCATCTGACAGGGGGGATGCTGCGCCCTTAGCGTGTGACAGCAGAGGAGGCGCGTAGACGCACCGGCTAAGCCGTGCTTGCAGTAGTCGGTCTGCACAGCGCACCACCACTGCTTGAGCACCGTCGCCAGCTCGTCCGCGAACGCGCGCGTCTCCGCCCACTCCGACGACGAGGACGCGCACGCCGACGACAACGACGACTCGTCCGCCTCTCTGCAACACACCGCACCGCTTGCGGGCGGACGTGCCAGTACGTGCGTGCGTGCCCGTGTGTGCGTGCGTGCCGGCGTGCCGGCGTGTGCGTGCGTGCGTGCCGTGCCAGTGTGTGCATGCGTGTGCGTGAGCGCGTGCGCACGACGCGCGGATGTGATGTGCGTGAGTAGGTGCCGTCAGCTGGATCTGTACGCTACTACAGTGGCCTATGCAGAATACAAAATGGGTTATATGCATAATACAAAAGGGATTAAAAATGTTTTGTTGTGTCAACGCACCTACCTAAAGTTGTCGATTCTAATCTGGCGAAGCGCCAATCGCCTCGCCTCGTCGCACTGCTGCACGAAACTCGTTGGAAATACGCCTTTTTGAGCGCCGCCTTCCGCCTCTCCCAAAATCCAGCCATAGCACCAATCTTCAATCAAATATTTTCTTTGTAATTTAGTGTTGCTTAAAATAAGTTTTGCAACGCAAACCGCACCCTCGCCGTAACGCAGCTCGATGCGAACGATTTGCCCAACGAGTACGCAAAAGCACTCGTTCGAATTCTCATAAGTGGCAATAACTAAAATCGTAAAAAGTGAAAAGTGAAAATACATGCGATCGAAAAAAAACAAAACCAACCGAAGGCGTAGCACTCGGGATCACGTTCCTCCACCCAAACGTCCTGGTCATCAACTGACATGGGTAAAAATAGTATTACAATAGAAACAAGCGAGATAAAACCAATCGGCTAGAAAATTATAACATATAAATAATTACGACTTTTGTTTGAATCACACAAACCAAACCCAAAAAGCGGGCTATTAGTAAAAGCGAATTACGAATTCCGAATTTTGAATTTTGAATTTTGAATTTTGGTGAACGTCGTTTATAGAACGCGTGCATTGTTTGCATGTCAAGAGGAATTTACTATCTGGAAAGTTACCAAGAAATTGTGAATGTTCATTTTATAAATTCCGGGAAAGCGCGGTGAGATAAAATTTAATTTCGTTGCGAAACTTATCTCTGTGCCGACAAATTCGCAATGAAGAAAGTTGGATGTTCTAGGAAGTGGAAACTACTTGGTGGTGGTGGGCCTGGAACTCGAGTCGAGGCCGACGCGATGCTCTCCGTCCTCTCTGACGACAGCGAGCTGGGCCCAACGAACTCCGCTTCCTGCTCGACGCCAACCTCACCTACAAGAATGTCAAAAGAATCGCGTAAGTTGCTGATCTCTTGGGAATCTCTGGATCTCTGACCACCGCGGTCCGTCCAGCGCCCTGCCCTGGCCGACGCCGCCGACTCCTGTCTTCACCTGGAGCCACTCCTCTCCTGCGATTCGGCACTGGCGTCGGACAAACGCGCGAGATTCATGTGGGAGTCGAACTGGTTAGTCACTTCCGCCCCTCTCAGTCCCCCAGGGGGAGGGGTTGTGGCGGTCCCCACCCCTGATTTCACAAGAATGAAATTGTCAAAACAAAGCGTGAATCACTTTCAGGAGACACGGCGGAGGAGATGGCGAGCGCTTGTGAGGCTGCCGCCGGGCAGGTGGGGTGGCGACCACTCCACCAAGCAAACTTCAACAATTCATTCAGCCGCTTCTGTCGCTCAACGGCGATGTACCTGCTGACGTCGACGAGGCTGATGACGACGCCGACACCGAAGAAAGCGGTCCGACGCTTGCTGACACGCGCCAAGGTACGTCGTCAGGGAGCCTCACACCACAGGGCTCGATGGTGACGACGCTAGGTTTCAGCGACTCAGCGTCGTCCGCTACCGAGCTGCTGCGCGTCCTGGAACGGAAGTTGTCGTCTGCGGGTGCGCTCGCCTCTCTGCCCTTCCCCGGTAGGCCATGAGGTGGCCGAGCACGCGGTCGTCCGCCTGCCGACGCGCCTCGACCGCGCGCCCGGCCGCGTCGCGGACAGCGTCCAGTAAGCGCTCGACTGACGCCGCCGACCGCCGAACCCGTGAGGTGCCCTCCGACACGCTGGAACCAGATGACGTGCCCATGTGGGTGGGAATCTCCTCACGCCCGCCCTGGTGGACTCTCGTAACCTTTTCCGGTGACCCTCCCCTCCCTCCTCAGGGCCCTGGAGCAGCTGTACATTAGCGTCGTCACTCTGTTTCGTGTTGTCGCTTAGGCCGTTGCCTCTACCAGGCTTTGCGTTGCATGTCGATTGTCGACCTCTTTTGGGTCGCGTGGGTGACCTAGCTGCAGTGATGTGTGTCGTGTGACGCGTAACCGCTTCTCCCTTCGAGCGCACGTTTCGCTGTCGGCCCAATACAATGAGTGAACCTTGGAACACGTGCTGAACGCCGCCCACTCCACGAGTTTGGACGAAGCGTTCGTTGGCGTATCGCCGCCCCCGCCATCGCCACCGAGCCCTCGCTGTGTGGGTGGGCGCTGCCGCAGTTAGTTTAGTTAGCCGCTGTGGCTTTCTCGTCGAGCAAGACTGTCAACTAGCAATTGACACACAGTGCGATTCAACAGTGACAGGCGACACAGCGCTTGTAATAGTTGCACTTCAGCATTGAATGCATCATATACACACAAATAATGACACATAGACACAAGCGGATATGTGCACATATGTTTTTTCAAAATTTTTGAAGCTCGAAGCAAGAAACTCGTCCGTCGGCATCGCCGCCGCTGTCGCCCACAGAACGCGCGGCGATGAACCGCATTTCCGAGACGGAAGCACAGCGAGCGCTGAATTATTCAAATACAGTACAAAAAATCAAATTTTAAATGTTGGAAGTACAGTATACCGAAGTCGAAATTCAAAATTCAAAATTCGCAATTCGTAATTCGCTTTTACTAATAGCCAAAAAGCGTGACCGAGCTTTTGTGGGAAACCTAAGCTCAGTGAACCAGTGAACCAGTGAACCAGTGAACCGAGACAAACACACCATAATATTTTAAATGCGTTGACTCTCGTTGCTCAACCGTTAAATACTAAAACAACGCGTCACACGCCACAATTTTTACAATAGGTTAATCTAAGTAATCCTATAGTTGTATTTTATTTTATTTCTTAGGCTTACGCTTAAGCTTAAGCTTAGGCTTTTGCGTAGGCTTCAGGCTTGTGCGAGCGCGCGCATGTCCACATGCCTACACACCTAACATGCACGCGCGCATGGGCGTGCACGCACGTGCTCTCTGCAGGCACGCACGCACCCTCGCACGCACGCACGCACGCGCGGCACGCACACAAGCACATGCACGCACGCGCGCAGGCACGCACCGCACAGATACACAAGGACACCCACGCCCGCACGCTCACACGCGCGCACGCTCGCACAAACGCACAAGCGCGCACGCACGTGCACGCGTTCAGGCGTGCACGCATGCGCGCGGGCACGCAGGCATGTGGACATGTGCGCGCTTGCACAACAAGCCGGAAGCCTAAGCCTAAGCAAAAGCCTAAGCCTAAGGCAATCCTCAAGCACGCACGTGCACGCGCACAGGCACGCGCACGCTCACGCTCGCACGAATTTCAAAAAAGCGGTTGGGGCTTTCACCCACTCCCCGAACCCGAACCTAAATCCTGAGTCTAAGCCTATTAGTATAAGCCTATTGTGTGTGATCGCGTTGTTAGTATTTTACAGTTAAGCACTGAGCGTCAACGCATTGAAAATATTATGGTGTGTTTCTCTCGGTTCACTGGTTCACTGGTTCACTGGTTCACTGAGCTTAGGTTTCCCGCTTTTGTCCGCCTTCAGTAAAATATGCAACCCCACTATGCAAACGCACAGGAATTACCGGCATATGGTAGTTTGATATTTCAAAAATATCGAAGCGCGTTTTTGAAAGAAAAACTATGGCTGCCGACTTTGGCGAAGCGCGATTTATTCTCAGTAAAACGAAACGGCCGACCATTCTCGTTTACGATTCCGTCGCGAACCCTGGCTTTCAGCATCATTTTATGTTGAACAATGGCCAAAGGTACGAGTGCCAGCGCTGCAGATACCAGTCGACGCTGCATCCCGGACTCCCAGTTGCGCGACTATGGTGAGTATCCGTTTCTGATGTTTCTTCCTCGATGGCTGCCGGATGTTGTTCTCCTCTCTCGCTTAGGCAAGCCGATTTGGCCCGCTCGCCCACCACTTCAGCTAGGCACCCGCCCCGGTCCCTCTCCCTGGCGAGCCGCTTTGAGTAGGGCGCTGCGCGCCGGGCGTAGCTCCCCCTCCCTCTTAGCCTCGGCCCCCCCGTTGCATTCCGGTATCACCGAGCGGGGCAGGCCGCTTTCCGCCGCTAGCAGATGTTCCCTCCATCTTAGTTTCAGCGCCTCGAGAGCGATGTGCTCGTGTCCTCTTTGCCGACCTTTAGTCGTCCAAGCCGAGGCTTATGGAGGCAGGTTTCTGTTTCGTGTTTGCCTATATAATTCCGGTCATTCGACTTTTTTTGGGGGGGTGGTGGCGACTCATACTTGAGCTAGCCTTACAGGCTGGGGGAGTGGTCAACGGGGCACCCCACTGGCTGAGAGAGGGGCATCCCCCCCCCCCTTCGCCAGTTACCCCTCCATCTTCCTCTACAGTGTCTTTCAGGTGTAACTATCAAGAGTTGAATGGCGACCCGGAGAGTGTACGCTGCTATCCACCGCACTCGCGAGGCGTCGAGGCCTACGCCGATCCCGAGCCTCATCCTTCCCTTATCCTCGGCTCTCGCCTCGAGCGACTTTCACGGCGCCGCCTCTACCTTCCACTTTCCAGTCGTCCCGAAAGCGCTCCGCCGTCGCTGATTTCTTCAAGAAAAGCGCCGAGCACCCCGAGAGATTCGTTCGCGCTAGGTGGCAGCGCCTGGCTGAGCGTTCATTGTACACTCCGAAATTATCTAGGCTATGCCGTTTGTCCCGATGCGTCTCCTCCAGTGGTTGTAGGAGCTAGGGATTCCCGCGCGCAGCCTCTTGGCTGGTCAAGAAGTGCCAGCTCTCTCACTACTTTAACAGCAGTGGATCACGTCGTTCCACCGAGATAAGTAGAGAATTTCATGAATAAATAAATATCCTCCCTCCACCCCCCCCCCCCCACCCTTTCTCTCTCCTTCTCCGCCATTCCTGGTCCAGCCCAGGATGAGAAGGAGGAGGGCTTGGAGTTCTGGGGGGTGTTTGGTGGGTGTTGAGAAGTTGTGGGGGGGGGGGCGGAGGTAAACTCCCAATATACTTATAGTGACTGTTGTGTTGTCTGTTGTCATATGTCATTTCAGAAAGAGATGTGCCATGTTTAATTCACATGCTCTGTACTGTCTGCATTACTCTCCTCTGTCTAACTTAGCTTGGTAGCTTAGCATGCTTATCGCTTTACCTCCCCTTTTCTTTCCCGCTTCTCCGTTCTATTGTTTCGCGCTGACGTCTTTTCTTCTATTTGTTTCACTGTGGTAAGTTCATCTGCGTCCCGAATCCAAGCGATCCCGTTAACGCGTCTTCCCCGCTCGCTACGCTTCCTTCGAGTTAGCTTAGTGGTTTTGTTTGTAGTTTTCTCTACTGGGGGGGTTGTCGCAGTTTTTACCCCCCCCCCCCCCCAATTTCTTTTCCCCAACGTGACAAGTTTTTTCTTCCCTTCCCTTTCTTTTTTACAAAACACCCCCCCCCCACCTTCAGACCCCTACCCCCGTTTTCATTTTTGCCCTGGCTACCGACCTACGCGCGGCTCTTGCGCCGCCCCCGTCCCTTCCAACAACCCCCGACCCCGCCTTTTTGGCTTTTTGTTTTTTTTTTTTTCTTTATACGAGAGAACCAAACGAGAGCAGCTCTTCATACCCAGGGCATTCGATTCACCACCCCCTCCCAGCCGCCCCTGCTTCTTCTCCTGCTCCCCCGTGGAGCGCCTATTCGGCCCCACTGGCCCTCAACCACCCGTCCACGACACCTTCCTCAACTCCACACAGACGTCTCAACTCCTGAAAGCAACCCGGCGGCCCTCTTTCCCCCCCGGCCCCCACCACCATTCTTCCGACGCCTCCCCCGCCTCCCGCCTTTTTTTTTTTCTACTGCAGCGCGGAACTCTCCTTTCCCACCCACCCGCCCAGTGGGAACCCGGTGAGCTTTTTTATTTAAATTAATTTAGGTCCTTTTTTACCTAACCAATTCATTATCATACTTTATTTTTTTCATTCAGTACTGATACCTACCATTTAGTATTCAGTATTGGAGTACATATTGGAGTACTATTTTTTTACACGTCCGTCTACAATCATTCAACTTCTAGCAGTCTCCCCGCTCGAACTTTCATTTTAATGTCACGACGAAAACCACCCAGATAGCTGACAAGATACACACCCACACACCCGCCGACACGCCCACCTTTCCCCAGCTGCCCTGCCCTCTCTCTCTTCCCGCACTCCCAACTCAGCGCACAGCGCCGGCCCAAAAAAAAAAAGAAAAAAAAACAAAAAAAAAAAAAAGAGAACACCCCCCCAAGAACACAACACACCCACCCCAACCACGCAGAAGCCGAAAAGCCAACGAAAGACAGCAAACCACCCCCACAGCGAACCCAACCAAAAAAAAAAAACAAACAAAACACAAACAAACCAACCACCCCACCCCCAAACAAACCCCCACCCCCCCCACCCCCCCACCCCACCCACCCCCGCCGCCCCCGCCCCCGCGAGCTTTTGTCCGCCTTCAGTAAAATATGCAACCGCACTATGCAAACGCACAGGAATTACCGGCATATGGTAGTTTGATATTTCAAAAATATCGAAGCGCGTTTTTGAAAGAAAAACTATGGCTGCCGACTTTGGCGAAGCGCGATTCATTCTCAGTAAAACGAAACGGCCGACCATTCTCGTTTACGATTCCGTCGCGAACCCTGGCTTTCAGCATCATTTTATGTTGAACAAGGGCCAAAGGTACGAGTGCCAGCGCTGCAGATACCAGTCGACGCTGCATCCCGGACTCCCAGTTGCGCGCACTATGGTGAGTATCCGTTGTCTGCATGTTTCTTCCTCGAAATGTGCTGGACCGTGATGTTGTTCTGACGCAATCTCTCGCTTAAAGGTGAACAATGGCCGAATTTTGGAAGACCCCGACTTCGGCCACAACCACTTGTGCGCGCCCAAGCTGAAAGAGGCGGGCGTGGCGAGAGACGCCGTCCGCCGAGCTGTGTCGTCGGCTGCTGACGGCCTGGAGACGCCGAAGGCGGCGTGCGAAACTGCTCTGAGTAGCAAAGGCGCTATAGCGGCAGCCGAGGGCGTCGACTATGACGTCCTCAACCTCGAGTTCCACCCGCAGCACAAGCTGCGGCCGCTGCTCTCCAAGGCCTGCCGGAAGAGGCTGCCGCCCGTCGACGATTGGCGTCACATTCCGGTTGAATACCAGACAACGAAGCGGGGCAGGGCCGACTTTGCCGTGCCCGACTACCATGGCGAAGAATGGTTAATCGTCCACCCGGACCTGCCGATCTTAGTGTTCCAGACGGCCATCGAGAGGGACGTCATGTGGAACTGCGATGTCCTCTTTGGCGACGGAACCTTTAAGATCGTGCCCAAAGCCGAGGACTTCAATGGAGGACAGGTTGTCTGGTTTCGTGTTTGCCTATATAAAATTCCGGTCATTGCGACTTTTTTTGGGGGGGGGGATGGTGGCGGCACCTCATAACTTGAGCTGAAAAAGCCCTTACCAGGGTGAATCTGGGTGGGAGTGGAGTCAACGGGGTCAAGCCGGCGCTGACGCTGCCATGTGACTACTGGGGCTGGCAGGAGAAGGGAACGATCGACTGTCGAATCCCCCCCCCCCTTCGACCAGTTATGGATTGCCCAACCCACTGTATTCCCCAGTGTCTTGGCCTGGTGACTGCAACAGTGTACTTTCAGGTGTACACTATCCACACAGAGTTGAATGGCGAACCCGTGAGAGTGTGCACGCTGCTGATGCGACACCGCACTCGCGAGGCGTACGAGGCGGCGCTCACAATGGTGCGCGACCGCATGGTCGCCGAGCATGGCGGCCATCCAATGCGCAACTGTCGGCGCTTCATCGTGGACTGCGAACCGGCTGCTATCGGCGCCATCGAAGCGACTTTCGGGCAGGACGGTGTCCGCGTCAGCCTCTGCACCTTCCACTTTGCCCAGTGCGTCCACCGAAAAGCGACTGAGCCGCCGTCGCTGGGGAATTTCTTGCAAGAAAAGCGGCCGAAGCACCCCGTGAGAAGATTCGTTCGTCGACTGCAGGTGGCAGCGCCTGGCTGGCAGACGTTCATTGTGCAGCACACTCCGAAAATATATCTAGGCTATGCCGTTTGTCCCGATGCGTCTCGCTCCAGTGGTTGTGCAGGAGCTGCAGGGATTCCCGCGGACGCAGCCTCTTGGCTGGGTCCAAGACAAGTGCCAGGCTCTGCTCGACTACTTTGAACAGCAGTGGATGCACGTCGTTCCACCGAGATAAGTAGAGAATTTCATGAATAAATAAATGATCCATCCTCTCCACCCCCCCCCCACCCTTCTCTCTGCTCCTTGGCAACTCCGCCATTGCCTGGTCCCAAGCCCAGGATGAGAAAGGAGGAGGGCTTGGAGTTCTGGGGGGTGTTTGGTGGGTGTTGAGAAAGTTGTGGGGGGGGGGCAGGTAAACTCCACCCAATATACTCTAATACCGTGACTGTGACTGTTGTGTTGTCTGTTGTCAATATGTCATTTCAGAAACGAGGATGCTGGACCATGTTTAATTCAGACATGCTCCTCTGGTACTGGTCTGGCATTCAGACATGCTCCTCTGGTCTGACAGCTTAGCTTGGTAGCTTAGCATGGCTTAAATCGCTTTACTTCTCCCCTTTTGCTTTGCCCGCTTCTGCCCGTTGCTATTGTTTGCGCGGCTGCGACGTCTTTTCATTCTGATTTGTTTCAGGCTGTGGTGCAAGTTCGATCTGCGTGGCCACCGCACGAGCAACATCGCAGAGGCCGATCACCGCGTTGACAACGGCGTCTTCGCCCACCGGGGCTCGCTCAAGCGCTTCCTTGCCGAGTTGCAGGAGAGCCATTCAAAACGGCTGGACCGAATGCTGTTCGTTGTGGGGCATTAAACGTTTGGGGCATTGCTGAACGCATACCTGTAGCTGGGGGGGGGGGGTTGGGGGCTCCGCAGAATTTGTTTAACCACCCCCCCAGAATTTTCCCATGGGATTTTCACTCAGTCTAAAACGTTAAAAGTGAGTAAATGTTGGTGTATTTCAGTGCTTTTCAGTGTTATATGACCAGCTAAATAAGCTGAACAGCTAAATAACACTGTTTAGACCCTATTTATACCTATTTTTTTTAACAAAAGTACCAGTATAACTCAAAAATGGCCGGTCCCCCCCACTCTTCCAGACCCGGTTACAGGTATGGCTGAACGCCCACGCGTGTTGTCCATTGTTTGCAGGCAGCTGCTCGCTGGCGCTGAGCCGAGACCGAAGAAGCAGCGCTACGTCAACTTGGACGCGACGATCAACGCGAGGCTCGACTGGTTCGAAGCGGAGCTGGCGCGCGGCCACTACCCTGAGGTGGAGATGCAGCTGGCTCTAGAGCATCTCGACTACGTGGAGCACAAAATAGCCGATCCCACCGACGACGACTAGCCAATTGCTCAGAGCGCGCACTTTGTTGAGAGAGCGCAACTGTTGTTGCAGCGATAACGTGGTGTCGACGCGTGTGTTTTGAGCCTTTGAGATGACGAGATGACTTAGAGATGACGGGCAATACGCAACAGTGCAGAAGGCGAACGTAACGGTGCTTCCGATACTGCAGGGGCATTCGGTGAAGGCATGCAGAATGAGTAACAGCTTTGGTGTGTGAGTTAGAGCGAGAGCACGACAATTTACCGCAACGACGACAGTTTGCTGGCCCTCAAGGACGAGCGCACGCTCAACTGGCTGTGAGAGACGTTCGTCCCTGTGGTCCCACCGTGGGACGGGCAGAGCTGGATCATCGGCTCGCCACTCGAGGTGGTCGCTGGTCCAACTCACCCGGTCCACGACACCTTCCTGGGCAACGTCTCGGACACCAAGGACGTCCACGTGCTGCAACTCCTGGAGTAGCTGAATCAGGGGCTGAACACCAGCGAGTGGCGGGTGACGCGCTCGTTTCCCAAGCCCGGCTACGAGGACGCCACCACCATCAGCATGCTCGTCGAGGACGCGTCCTACGCGGCCCTCTGCGCGGCCAAGATGGCGGTTGTTTGTTTGTAGCCTGGCTGGCAGAAGTCGGCGCAGGAGAGAGGCGGTGATTGCTTCGGTTGCGCCGATCGCCAACCACCGACAGTCCCGCAGAGCCGCATGCGCGGGTAGGAGTCGATGGCTGGTTAGTTGAGTAGTTGGTAGTAATTTAGTTAAGAGAGCGCGTGCTTACTTACACATACTGCAATGCACTTATTGATCACAGTATGTGGTGCGGTTTATTGCAGTATTGGAGTACCCGACATGGAGATCAGAGGAGACAGAGAGACATACCGCCCAAGCGACAACGGCGCACCGGGGGCGAAACCCGGGGGAGACGCACGAAGAGGAACCGCCGCAGACGCGGAACAGACAGGGGCACCGCCGCCCGCCCCCCCGCCCGAGCCCCCCCCCCGGCAGACACCGCCCCACCGGCCCCCCCCCCCCCCCCCCCCCCCCCCCCCCCCGTCCAGCGGCCACTAGCAGCTCACTTTTTTTTCGATAGACGTGATCGTCAGAATAGATGGACGCGTCGTCATATATGTACAGTAGATGGACGTGTCATCAATTGGACAAATTAGATGGACGTGTCATCCAATTAGATGGACGTGTAGTCGCATTAGATGGACGTACCAACAATTAGATGGACGTATCGTCAATTGTGCAAATTTGATGGACGTGTCGTTAAATTTGATGGACGCGACGCAATTAATTAGATGGACGTCGAATTAACGTCCTTTATTTAATGGCGATCGCCGGCGCCGCCTTTCGCGCTCCAGAAAGTCAACGTACGCTGTACACAGTTGGAGACTACACGCGTCTGCAGCCTCTCAAAAAGCGCCACCGCTCATTCGCACCGTCAAACTTCGTGTTCGACTTCAAACGTCACTGGGACACTCTGCTGGGACACACTGCGTGTGTGGATATGGATGAGCTGAAAATTGACTGCCAAGAGGGTACAAGAGCTCCACAGTGACGGGAATCTGGAGGCGAGGAAGAGTAGCTGGGTTTGCACTCCCGAGTTCCAACGAATTCTTTGTTCTGGCCTTCCGAATTTCGCACGTTATCAAAGCACGTATGCCTGTTGCTGTTCTTCTATGGCCTATGGCGATTGTTTGACAGTGTTTTGGGCGTTTCTTCCATTGAACACTCACTGCAAATCTGCAGTGCAAGACTTCACTGCTAATGAAGATTATGGAGTGCTCAAACGTTTAGCTGATTAGTAAACCGGTTCACTGCTATCTCTGACTAATTTAGCGCTATTTACCGGTCAAACATATGTGTCGTCATTTTCCATTCTTTTTAATTTATTAATTTTAAGATTTTGATGCCACCGTATACAAAACACAAAAAAGCATCCCAACGCTCAAAATAGGAAATATGAGCAACGGCGGACAATCGACCCATAACCCACAAAAAGTGGCTATGCAGCAAACACAAAATATGGCAAAACTATGCAGGCATGCAGGCAGGTAAAATATGCAGGCAAAGTACAGTAAAAACCATATAACGTACAACACAGAGAAGACGCCAAGTAATACCTTTGACGAGCTGTATTAGGAAAACTTAAAACCGAATCACAATACTGAGATAAAATTTGCGTGAAGACGATGCAAGCGCAAATTGTTTCGAACTGCTGTTGTTAAGTCTCTTCTTTCCTGCTGCTGTCAAGCGCAACATCGATACAAAAACATACCAACTGAGGCATCATGGTGATGTCGTCCTAAATGGTCCGCTGGGTGTCGTCCGACAGTGGACGACGGACTCCTTCTCCGGGATAAACGCTGCTCTCTATCAACACGGCTCAGCGTGATGAGAGTACAAACTAGCACCAGTCAAGGGCCTCTGCTCTCGGGCAGAGTGGGATTGGAGGAGGAGCCAACGTACGACTTAGAGGACCCTGAACTGCCAGAGCCAGGAGTGGGTGGCGAGCATGTGGTGACTGGAGGACTCGGTGCTAATCGGTGTAGACTCTTGGGAAAGCTGCGCCATGGCGGCAAGACGCCCGATGCGCCTCCGTGCAATGATGCAGGGCTCCAGAGTCTGCTGCTCCCCTTTGAAGCCTGGGTCGTTTGAAGCGACGTCGGCAAAGACGTGAGCATGGGCGCATTGGTCGTCAGTCGATCGTCGCAAACTCTGCCTCCGACACCAGCAATTCTGTGCTTCTGCTGATGCAGTGCATTAAGCGAACCGGACGCGCTCTCTCGTTCAGGTTGAGTTTGACAAACGCGCCCATGTGCACGCCTTCGTCAGCGATGGGGGCGCTAAGCGGCGTCGGCAAAGACGTCATCACCGGCGACAGTCTCTCCATCGTCAGGACAGAGACAACAGGGACGAGCTCAACGGCTGTCAGGAGATCTTCGACTGCACGCACAAGTACGAGGCGATTCGGGCCTACTCTAGTAACTTCGGGGGGGGGGGCATTGGAGAGTGATAGTGTTGGGGGCACTGGTGTCAAATTTATTGATTTGCGCTTTTTTCACGTAAGTCTTCTTTTCACGTTATTCTTTTTCTCTCATCTCAGTATTGTGCTTCAGTTTCAATTTTTCTATTGCTTCTGTTGTCACATTTAATATTACTTTGCGTCTTCTCTGTGTGGCAAGTTATACGGGGCTCAAAACAATTGTTGCGTCCGCGTCTGTTGTGTCTGATAATTTTCTTTGTCTTAGGTTTTGCTTAGGCTTAGGCTTAGGCTTAGGCTTCGTTGAGGTTTTGGCGCAGCAGACGCGGACAAGCAGACGCAGCAATTTTGTTTTGCCGTTATATGGTTCTTACTGTAGTTTGTCTGCATATTTTACCTGCCTGCACGTTTGCATGCCCGCATAGTTTCGCGTCCTCGTAGCCGGGCTTGGGAAACGAGCGCGTCACCCGCCACTCGCTGGTGTTCAGCCCCTGATTCAGCTACTCCAGGAGTTGCAGCACGTGGACGTCCTTGGTGTCCGAGACGTTGCCCAGGAAGGTGTCGTGGACCGGGGCGAGTTGGACCAGCGACCACCTCGAGTGGCGAGCCGATGATCCAGCTCTGCCCGTCCCACGGTGGGACCACAGGGACGAACGTCTCTCACAGCCAGTTGAGCGTGCGCTCGTCCTTGAGGGCCAGCAAACTGTCGTCGTTGCGGTAAATCGTCGTGCTCTCGCTCTAACTCACACACCAAAGCTGTTACTCATTCTGCATGCCTT